>JAZGTK010009556.1:0-17172 GCA_036877625.1 Ambastaia sidthimunki | reverse complement strand
TACGAGAAGATAAAAGTGGTTGGAAGAAATCAACCGTTGCTAGTCTAAAGAAATAGCATAATAAAAGGATCCATTTCCATCAGGATGACAATTAAAACATGGATTTTTTTCCCAAAATAAAGTAAGAGTAAAAACCTTAACCTTAGAAGTGTACCTAAGTACGAAGACAAGTATTTAGATTAAAAACTACTTGATTAAAGTATAAATATTCTCAAATAATATTTATATATATAAATGTAATTTAAGCACAAAGTACAGTACAGACTCTAACACAATACAAGTAAGCTTACACCTTACATATCCTGTATCAACATGTAGCATTTTACCATGTAGTTTGCATTCTGGTAACAGAACTACAGAACTAGTATCTACACATTAACACTGCGTCCTCATTACTGTATCTGTCACAGTATAGTGCATCTTTGTCGCAGACGGACTGATGGTCACACGCTGGTCATCTTGAAGGAAATCCCAGTAAAGCAGATGACTCGTGACAAACGTCTCACAGCTCAGAACGAATGCCAAGTTCTCAAGTTACTCAACCACCCCAACATAATCGAGTTTTATGAAAACTTCCTCGAGGAAAGGGGGTTAAGATTGCAGTAGAACATGCTCCAGACTTTTTCTCACTGTTTTTTGGCTACTGTGTAAATCAGACTATTTTAATTGTGTAAATAAGTGAAAAATTACACCACCTTCAGAATCTTTTGACTGTGAGTTTGGAATCTCAAAAATTCTCATGAGCAAGAGTAAAGCTTACACTGTATTTATCACATAACATTGTATGCACCAAAGCAATTGAATTTCACTGCTTGTGAGTTAGTTACAATCCAAGTTTATGACAGATTGTGGGGACGCTGTGTTATATCTCTCCAGAACTGTGTGAAGAAAAGCCATACAACCAGAAGAGTGACATTTGGGCCTTAGGCTGTGTTTTTTATGAGCTTGCTAGTCTCAAGAGAGCCTTTGAGGCAGCAGTAAGTTATATTGTTATTGGTTTGGTTGTGTGTCTTGTCTTAAATCCTCCAGAGACATATTGTCTGTAAAATGTTTTCACACTATGTGTGGAGTAGTGGTGTATACTACTCATACTATTTGTGCATTATGTACTGTGTGTATTTTGTGCACAGTATGGAATGCTCAGATGTGCAGTTAACAACAGGGCACATTAACTGTATCCCAAAATGCAATGCAATAATTTCCAGTGTTTGCCTTCATTTCGGAAAACGCTTGCCATCTGATTGCCTAGATGCACAAATTTTTACCAGTGTGTCTGGAAACAAAAATTGTAATTAAATGATACTGGGTTGCTAAAATTAGTACTTTTAAGAAATTACTGGATTTGCTAAACATTTCCAGGTTTATAACATCCAAGGATTTGTTTAAAACTCTCAATAGCTTGGAAACTAGATATTGTATGTTTGCATTGTTTTCTGTTATGTCTCTTTACTATTGGATGGATAATAATTCTGATATTGTGGTATTTTGGATTTCAGATTTACTCACACTAAAGTGGCTTTATAGCAAAAACACACAAGCTGTTGTATCACATGTAGGTGATATGGTTTGTTCAATTTTAAAGGACCTAGTTGTGAATATAAACAAAGAATGTTTTAAACATTGGAGATAAAGTTTAGAAAGGATATATATGGAGGATGTAATCACCTCTTTGTACCACCCCTCTTACAGAGCTCATTAAGCACCATTTGTTCACACAGCAAAAGCTAATCTCCTGTCCCCTGACATTGTAAGCACAGTGGTTTACATTTGTCCACCCTAAAATAAAGGATATGGTGCTGCCATTCCTCTCTGCAGGGAATCCTGTGTCACCAGCACATACTGGATTAAAGGACCTCACTTCAGCTCGATTGCTTTTCTCAGGCAACACTTAATGGAGAAACGATTGGTGTGTTCTGGATTTAAACTGTTCTCTGTCAGATTCTACATGTTATTTTCACCAGCAACAGCTTCTGCAATCCTCTTGGTTTGCTTTCGTTTCACAGACAGGGATGTATTCATGAAGCAATGGTTGTCTTGGTCACGACAATTTCAACGATGTGATCCAGGTAAATCTATTCTTTTTATGGCCCAGTAGTTTTTGATGGTACATTTAGTGGTGCTTGCAAAAGACAAGCATAATTATTAATATTGCTTAGAACACCACCCATATTTACTTCACAATCTGGTTTGATTTTGTAGGTTTCTCTTGCAATGTTTTTTTGTGTTCAGCCCAAGATAGTTGAGGTTTTCCTGGGTTACGGGCTGGTTCAAATGTCTTGTGGAGCATCCCATATACTGGCTGTGAGCAACGAACGAGAACGAGAGGAGACAATGCTAAATAAACTGAGTCATTTGTCAATTGAATGCTGTGTTTCATTGGATTCCTCTTTGTAGTCTTAGACAGAATTGCCTTCAGGCAGACATGGCATGACATGGCATTCTCTCTCTCGCCCTGTCTCTCTGTCACACTCGCTTCTCATATCTCTCTTATCTTACAGGTCAGCTGGGTTTGGGCGCTCAAGACTGCCCAGCTGATTTTGAAGCCCATTGTGTGATGTGTGGGGTCAACTGTTCCGTGATTATCAGCACACAGATTCTGGCCTGTGGAAATAACAGTTGAAAAATCGCATTTTTTACATTTTTGTAATAGTCTCTTAGTAACATTTACCAGATGTAATTATGATGTTTTGTGCTTTTTGTTATGCTGAAATAATTTGGATGCATTGGGCAATTTGCAGATATGCCAATTTAGAAAATCTGTGGACAAACAAATCCCAAGTTTCTTACTGGTAGTTATGACCTTGTGACACTGTTTGTGTGCGCTTATCTCACAAATTTGATCATTACAACATAACTTGAAAGTGGTATGATTTACTACAGCCTTCAGTGGTTGTAAAATAGCTTCAGATATGTGGTTGGTTGAGCTGTTGACATTGCCTGTCTAGATTCCAGTCCCCAGGATTTTGGCATGTGATGCTGGCTTTAAGGAGTGTATTTTTAAAAACCTTGTATGCATCCAAAATTATAATAATATAATAGCAATTATAAATAACAATGAATGAATTCACAAAATGTATCACCATTTATATGTCCATATATCTTAATTTCTCAGTTTTCTTGCTTATGTTGAGCAGGTTTTTCACAGATTGCCAAACCAGTTTAGGGAGTTAATACACACCTCATTCTTCAGTGCTTGAAAGAACTGTGGAGGATTAAAACATTTCATCATAGGAAATGACCAACATTGTGTCAATGTTCTACATAACTGACTAACACCCGGTTAGCAATATATCTTGTCTCAAAACTGTTTCTAACTGTTCTCATCAAATTCTTCAAAAACCTTATTTAAATCCATATTAATTATGGAGTTCTGCAGAGATGTAAACTCTGATTGTATGCCAATATTTGTTTAATTTGTGCTTCTGTTTATTTCTCCTAAACAATTGTAGGACTATCTGATACTTAGAAACTTAGATACTTAGAAACAGAGCTGAGAACTGATAGAAACAGAGAACTACCTTAACATCTTAACTTCTAAGCTAATAAAGAGCAAACTCAGCAATATTTTTTGGGACATGGCAACTAGAGAGATATAATTAGACATCTTAAATACCGATTTAACAAACTGGGTTTGGACAAGATTGCTGACAAAGAAGAGCCCCATTTCTCCTGTCAGGTAGAGGACATACATTCCAGCTCGTCCAATCAGCTGCTCTAAATGTGGAGAAAATTGTTTTCATTGACATTGGCACAGCACATTTTGTTGCAGTCACTGGTTGTCTAATTTCTTTTACACTAAATATTAAAATACTGGTTTAATCCGATTTGTTTAAAAACAACTAACTAACCCATGTAATCACAGAGAAAGGTCAGTGTTTCACCTAAGGCAGTAACCAGCACTGCCAGCTTGGTGCAGCTCCCGCAGAGCAGCTCAAGTGCCCTGTCAGGTCCCAGGACTGCAGGGGTCACCATGGCAGCATTTTTAATGGCAATGTTTCCACTCTGGCAATTAGCGCAGGTAGCCAAAACATACAATAAGTAGGACGTGAATATCACAAAACATGCTCATCATTCATTACAATGAAGGCTTTAGCATTATATTAATAGGAATTTTATGTTTGATTGTCATGAAACAATGTTACAGTGCAAAACATTTTTGGTTCATTATTATAGTTCATATAGTTTTATTCCTTTTAGGTTTGAAGTAAAATATGACCTAGATATTGTTTGTAAATATCTAGAGTTTTTGTAAAATTCACTAAACTGAAATTGTATTTCTAATGTATTTTATAAATGTACAGTTTCTAAACTATACTGGCAACATTTCTAAGTAATGGTACAAGCAATGCTACAACTTTAAGAAAATTGCTTTATTCTATATATTTTTATACTACATGGTTTAATGTGATATTATAGATAGCTGCTCTGATGCCTATAACTGTTTAAATCACAGACAGTGCTTTAGTGGGGGCAGATAGGTTAATTACTGTGTCATGTGGACAGAGGTCAGCAGCAACCCTGACTGTGTCCCTCAGGCTTAGAGACTCTGAGGAGACTCTGAAGACCTTCATTGTTTCATGTTACCTTTGTTCATTCATGATTCTCATGGGATCTGACATCCAGAGGAATAGGAAGACAAAGATGTCATTTAGCCTTGTTCAGTGTAAATTGTGTTGGGAGAGGAGGAGGTACACACCTGGGGTGAAGGGGCACGCTGTTGACTTGGAGGATTGTGAAGAAGAGGATTGTGGGATACCGATGTTGTGCAGCTTGACGAGAGCCACCCCTTCATTGTCGCATCAGTGGCCTGTTGCCATGGAAACACACTGTTGGCTGTGAAACGTAATGTGCAGCTGTAATACCTTTACAAATATCAACAAATCTACACATTTTTAAATGTTGTTATTTTTGATTCTGCATTAACATAGTTGCTGTTATTATTCTCTGCTAGCCATTGAAACACAATAACTGTTGTTTTTCTGGATCTCAAAATGAGAGATTCAGAAACTGCATTACATTTCTCAGTACACTAAAAACAACCCAGCAGTTTTTAGAATGTAGAGGATTGGTTTTAACATAGACTGATTTTATTGCTGCTGCATTCAGAAGTTAAAGTAGCAGTCATTGAAACAGAAGAGCCAAAGTGATATGAGTCAAGTAACTCAACACACTCATCAGAAGAGACATCAGGGTCCTGTCCTTAAGGAGACTGAAGGATTGTTCATTACAGAAGTAAAAGGCTATGCAGTGTTTGTGACACACACTCATTAACTCATGACAACAGAACATTTCAAAATCTGCTCTGAGCAATAGTACAATTGCATCTTTTTGTACAGATCATTAAACTGAATTGGACTGACAAATGCAATCTTTATGTAGAAAAACTGAAAATGTATGTTATGAAAATAGTATGTTTTGCTGCTTATGTTTTTAAATAAGTATAAATACAAAATACATTAATTTGTGTAATAATCAGCTCTCATTCATTCACAGTCATTTATGGCCAAAAGAAATTACACCTTTGTTAACCAGTTAACTGGTAACTGGAACCTAAAATTATTATTATTATTATATAATGCATATGAAACCAGTGTCGTGTTCTTACATGAATACCATCAAAATGGCACGATACACACAAAGCTCATGGATACGTCATGCTATGATGTAATTTTTGTGCAATACATGATGCTTACCGCGTGTCATTGCCCAGTGTCCGCGCTTGTCGTGCACAAAATATTTACCAATGGTCAGACTTAAATATATTTAATGCAACTGAATTATTAAATGACACTAATTACACGATTTGTGATGTTTTTGACGTATCGTCTAAGCCTGCACGTCTCGTGTTTTTTTTTCGCCGATAGAGGGAGTCATTTGCCTTACAAATAACTCCGCAACCATTTGTTTTCAAACATTCAGCTATTTACCTTGCATGCATGCTTTTATTGATGAACACTAGTTTTTTATTTAATTATTAAAAAATAATTAACATTTGGGTTTCAAAATATTTTCTTTGTTCTTTTAAAATCCTTAGTCTAGCATTTTAAGTACACATCTAAGAAAAGCCCAAACATGCAACTGCGTTAGTGTTTATTTGTCAGGAATAAAACTTCATGCAGCTACATTATAATGCAGTATTAATGTACGTAACTGTAAATAAGCTTCTCTTATAGATTTCCTCGGGCAGAGAGAGATTTAAATTAGGCTCCTCCCTCACGGATAGTGGGTGGGGCTTTATATACCTAAACAGATGGGATTCGAGCTTTGTCTCCAGGCTGTCAGTGTTATCTCGACAGGCAGAGAGACGCGCAGTGAATGTTTCTCATTGAGCTCATCATCTCTGTTCATTAAACAGTAGCAGTGGTGCATTGACAGGCTCATCATAGAAACAAATCGCAAGGTTCAGGCTGTCATCCCGATGCTGGATCGAGCCGTGTTGCTCGAAAGAGGAAGCCGAGAAGGAACAATTCCAACCGCTTAGAAGGAGAGAGCGCTTGTGTATCGTAATATACAAAGGACTGAGACTGTGACAGCGCGTAACCAAGCGTTATTGTGGAGGAAAAGAAACGCTAAAGACGCGTATTATATAAAGAACAGCGATGCCGGGGTTTGATTACAAATTCCTGGAGAAACCCAAACGGAGGTTTCAGTGCCCTCTGTGTAGCAAAGCGATGAGGGAACCCGTCCAAGTTTCCACATGTGGGCACCGATTCTGCGACACCTGTCTGCAAGAATTTCTCAGGTAACAACACATGCAATTCGCTTAAAATAATGACTCCTAACAAAAGAGGTGTAATGCATAGTATAAACATAAACCTGACTGTATGATTTATAGTCATGTGTGTTTTAAACAGTGTATTAGAATGATAAACAGTTTCGTCATTTGTACGTGTTGTTTCAACATATGACGGTCAATCATCTGTGCACGGCTGACAGTTTTATAGTTGCCCGAGGCCTTGAGTTGATCTGCCAGCCAATAGGACACCGGGAATGTTGTATATGGAAATATGCAAATTAAGTTAGTTTCTGTAGCGTTGTGAGATAAATACAGTCAGAGCTGCTGTGTATATATACACACACACACACGAAAGAAACAGCGACACTAATAGTTTAATTAAAGAAAAGACTTGTGTTAAAGGTTTACTAGTAGATATCAACTTTTGGACTGTAACATTATGACTGTTTTTGTTGTTTTATTATTGAGCTAGTTAAGCATCTCAGATTTTCACCGATTTAAAAACTTAAGGGAATTGTGAAAAATGTCAGTTTCTTTAGTGTATTCCTGTCCAACATGTCAGACAGAGGTGTTGTCTATAACTGTGAAGCACTCTTGTTATGATCAGAAACAGACACGTGAGAAACGTTTTCAGACATGTTTGGTGTGTATCTACAGGTTTGGTTACACTGGCAAAGGGCCACATTTGTAAAAACGTTTTATCATTGTTAAACATTACATGCAACTTTAAAGACCATTTAAAGTGATCCTTGTTATTTAAAATGTTTACAAATTTGCCAAATAATGCTTTAAAAAAAATCGATCAATGTAAACAGAGTTTGATGAGAATCAGGTTTAGGGTGTATTGAGGTGTGTGTGTGTGTGTGTGTGTGTACATTTGTGCAGAGTGACCCCAGCTCTGTCATTTTAACCAGAGACTATGCAGAGGATGGGTAGGGTGGGCCTGACTCACATGGAATTATGAAGATTTCCTTGATTGGAATTCCTTGATTGGAACTAATTTGTGCTGCATTTACTTCAACATCTTTAATTTGCAAGACCATGCGTGTACCATGATCTATAAATATGCAAAGAATCGTATATCATAGTAAAAAAAAGATCACATTATGCCAACTTAAAGGTTAAGTACTAAAGGAATATTGTTTATTTGATTTTACGAAGGTAGCAGAATAACATGTTTGCATTGATATGGGCACAGCAGGAAACATAAAAGCATGCATTGATTTTTTTTAACATACATGATTCATTCAAGTTAAACAACTACAACAAAGGTACGATGTCATAACTGCTTGAAACCTTCCTGTTGTACTAAAACAGTGCTAAGATCTTATCTATTTTTCCGTTTATCTAAACGGGTTTTTTGTTGTTTCCTGTCTGCATGTTGTTGAATATAAACACTGAACTTTTGCTGATGCTCTGGTGGGAGATAAGGGGTCTCTTGGCAAGCTAGCCTGTAGCTCAGACTCCAGTGAATGCAGGTTCACTATGATCACACACTGCTGAGATACAAGTATAAAAGAACCGTGCATGTTTTCCAGAGAGATAGGAGATAGGAGGGAGGAAACACACGATGCATTTTTCCAGAGGCTCTGTGTCTTTACATTCTGTTCTCAGAACTTGCTTAAAGTTAAAATAATTTCTCTCACGCCTACATTTGAATGGATTCTTCCAGAAGCTTGAAGCTGTGCTCTGTTTGATATTCTGAAACAATGCCAGAGAAAATAAGAATAAAAGACATGTCATAGGACCAAATGAAGCCAGACAATACTGAGTCATCGGGTCATTAGAGTGTCAGATGAAATGTGATCGACTTTCTAAGTAACCAACTTTTGTCACCAGTTAATGAGTAACTTATTTTAAAATGTTTTAACTATGAAACAATGTAGATATGATTGTGCTTTCAAATATTTAGCCTACATACAAAACTGACTCAGTTCTAGGCTTCATTGATTTACTGAAATGGTTTGCATTAATACTTCATTAAACTAAGCTGACACATTATGTTGAATTGATTTTAAACAATAGAGTTAATATTGGTTGTTGACTTAATGTTCATTATTAAATAGCTCTGTCAAATGCTTAAGTCTGATTGGTCATTTGTGGAATTCCAGGGTAGCTGTAAAGCTAGTTTTATGTCAAAAGTATCACCCCACTGTCTCTTTCTTCTTAAATAATGAAATAATTTCAGCTCAAGTCAATATTTTATGTCCATTTATTTGCTAAGCAGCAATGTAATAAGTCATGGAATGTGCAGTCAGTCGGTCATTATTGCAAAATAAACCTCAGTGTGTTACAAGAGCTGATCATCATGTCTGGGTTTATTTCCCAATTAATGACCAGCTGACTGTACATTATGCACTGCTTATCTTTCGCCCATAATAGTGTTGATTTTAAACCTACGTTTGAGATTAACCTTAGAGTTGGTCTCAAGACCTACATCTTGAAAGAAATTAGGAGGACAAAAGCAAATATCTGCATGCTCTCAGGCAGCGTGTGATGATTAGTCTGGGTTTGTTGACATTGCATAAAAACTGCAGCCTTTTTTTATCCATTGTTCTGTATAGTACACATTCAGAGTTATTCTGACCATTATTATAGTCAGCCTGCGATCAGTTCAGACCTGCTATTGCACTGGGATTTTTTGCCTAATGCGCGAGGGTTTACATCTGCCGTGCTCTTGCACAACAAAACCCAACTATGAATCACCATCTGCTGCATTTTATTGTAATTATTGTAAAAAGGCCTCTAGCAGTTTTTAGTCTCACGCTACATGCACACCTATAGACTCGCCCTTCTGAAACTCACAAATTCAAATTAAGATCTGAATCATCTTACTTATCCATTTGCAAGTTCAGTCCCATGTAACTGCATGACAGGAGGCTTTTACTTTGGTCCTGTAATGGTTTATTTGCGTTGTAAATGGAGTGTGTTTCCACTGAAGGAGGAATGTGCAAGGAAGGCACTTATCTCACGAGGCCTAATCAGTGCTGGGAGGGTCAGGTGGGGCGACCCTCAGGACTTATCACCCTGGCAATCAAATCAGTCACGTGATCAAGCTGGTAATTCAGAATAGACAAACCTTGCACCGAGGGCATCTGGTTCATTGCCATCGCACAGAGAAGTTCTCACAATACGGGTTAATACTTCCTAACATGCATATGAGGGTGCATGTTAAGTGATAAATGTTCAGGCCAGTTAGACAAGTAAAGTAAAATATATGCATCAGTTAGTCTTCCTAGAGCTTGTCTTGTGTCTTCTCTTGGGAGGTGATGGTCAGCAGCATGTGCTTTGAAACCTGTTCAACGGCAGAATGAGTTTAACCAGGCCATAGCAGGGTAACTTGTCAAAGGCGTGAGTAGAGAATAGAAAGACTGACTTCTTTCCAGCCAGGGCCATCTGTGTGAACAACATCTTATTTACATTAAACTCCATGAATTGCTCTCTGTCCATTGAGATACAGAGAGGAGCTTCTTTGGCTCCGAGTGGTTCTCTGAGGAATGGGTGCTTTAGAGGAGGCGTTGGTGCCCAGTGCTGAGAGGAAGCCAGGATGGGTAGGACAGCTGAAAGTCTGTGTCTCCCTCAGAACTTGTGCCATTGAGGCTGAAGAATGGTGACTGGGTGTCTTCTCTTACTTCCTGATTCTCCTCATGAAAGGCCATCACATTCTCTCACAGGTGGCACCGACCATCTAAAGTCACATTTTGTATGGTCACTGCTCCAAACTGAACTGTGAGCCAAGAATGAAAACTGAGCTTTCACACAGTTGTGTTTTGCCAATACATAGTGAGGAAAAAGTTCACAACAGTGTACTATCGATTGCCTTCTTGAAATAGACTGTTCTGTGTATCGGCTTCAGAACTAAGTTCAGCTTCAGAACTCCCAGTGTGAGCACGGCTTTTAAACAGCAGTCCAACAAATGAAATAGCCTCGGGTGCTACACTGTCCTAATCCATAAATGTGTTTCCACAACTACTGCTGAGCAAAAAATACGAGTTGAAATGCTTGTTAGTCATGTCAAGTAAATTTAAATAAATTCATGTTGGGGAGGAAAACAAGACTCACTCGACTGTCAAAATCCCATTCATGCACGATCTTCAAAATAGCTGGGGGCGTGTCAGTTGACTTGGGAAATTTAACATAGGTGTAAGGTTTCATTGCAGTCCAGGTTACAAAATATGCATCAGGAACTGGATGTAAGTTGCAATAACTGTGTAAGTTTGCGAAGAATTCCACGTTCTGTTTTCTCAGCTGAAGAACTTTGTTTTGGTGTGAAATAACTGAGATCATATCCTAGATAAATGATGTCATTCAGAGGGGTCTTTGGCGAGGTTGCAGGCCATACTGTAGCTCCAGCTGTGAATAGGACATTATTGAGTGGAAGTTTTTATTCGCTCCGCACAGCTGCAAGCAAGGTTTGGGAGCATTGCCTGCTGGCATAGGGTGAGGCTGTCATGAGAACGGCTCTTCAACACATTGCATTTGAATATTTTGCATCAATATTTTGATTCTTTGGTTCAAAGTGCTATAAAGGTTCTGTTTTAATTATCATTGTAGTTTCATCATTGAGTGTTTTATTAGCAGTAGTTCAATGCGGGTGACACAGAAAGCGGGCAAGCTCCTAACTTTCGTAACTGAATTTTCTAAACCCATTCAGAAGTCCACTGTCTGCAAGTGCATATACAGCATTCCTTTGTAAAAGACTGTTGTACTACTCAGTCTTGGATACTCATAGATACCACTGTGTTGTACAAATGTTGTTCATGAACGTCTTAATCAGTTTGTGGGGTTCCAGGACTTGCCCGAACATGTTTATACCTAAAGATAAATTGTATAATCATATCTTGCCTCCTCTATGTATCTGTATCTCACCCCCCATTAGTACATGCAGACGATCTTTGGTGTGTTTTTCATTTAACGGTAAACCTGTATCTTACATTTAGCCAACACAGGACATGGTTTAATCAAAAGTGATTGTGTTTTCATGGGCTCTGAAGGGAGCTGGGAGCTAAGACAGCTGAGGGACCGTGGGTGTGAGAACACGATCCGTTGTGTGGCTGACAGGCAAGTATTTGAGGAATCTGCTGGTGAGGAGAGCAGCTGGGGTGGCCAGATCTTGAGGAAGGAGCGTTTGTGCTGTCTTAGGCACCTGTCTTAGTGAAAGACTCTCTTATAGAGCCCAACAGGTGTTGGCAGAGTGCTAAAGCTCTTAGTTTAAAGCGTACACTCACTTGCCCTTATTGACTGTCAATTCCGGAGGCAGACCGGATTGAAGGTCATAGACATTGGTTCTTGTCTGTGAAAGAGGCCCTGTGATCGTTTCCTTCCTGCCTACCCTGTGCAGATCCGCTCTGCATAACGGCTCAAAGACGTCCTTTGAGGTCCAGCGTGGCACATTACCCTCATCTGGCTCTGTTGGCTTATTCTCAAATGTGTCAGAAAAACACAAACTCAGACTTCCCCATCCTGACCTGACTCAAAACAGATCTCATGAAAGAGAACAGAAAAAAGCCACTTCCTTGAGTTCGGACAAGCTGATCTTTCCATCTGTTGAAGATCAATGGGATGGTAAAGAGCTTCTTGTTTGAACTTATTTTTGGTGAATTTATTGCCCACTTTAATATCTTTTTTCCCTCTTTCTTTATTAAAAACAGTTTTACTACTTTATTCTTTGAGAAATTATATTTGAAAATTACTTTATATCCTTTTATACCCCAAAAATTGTGCTGTATGAAATTTGTTTAACAAATAAATTAATTGATAAATTTAAAGGGAAGTACGCTTTAAATTCCAAAAAAGGAGCGGCATGTTTTTAACCCTTTATACATCTCAATATGTGTATCGAGAAGATCCTAAACATCACCTGTAGGGAATAAGAGCCGAAGCCACTTCTCTGAGGGAGATGTGGGAGATAGAATGTGTGTGGAGAGGATTGTGTTTTGCTAATGGTCACATCTGTGTATGAGGATACACTGCCTGGGGTTGATGGTGAGCACAGGAGTTCTGACATGTTCTTATCAGCTACATGAACCCACATCAGGCTTCCCAACACACTCCTTCCTTACACACATATACCTCTCTCAGGCATAAAGAGCCTCACTCTCACCCCGTTACCATGGCCACAGAAGTTTTGGCATCGGGCGTTGCACTTACAGCATCACTGATAAAGTGCTAATGAGCCATTCTCTGCTTATTTTCTTTTTCGGCTGTCTTTTTCTAATCAATGAGGTGAACCAGTAATAATATTTAAATTACATAATCCTCCCCCATTGTGATTAACTGGTTGTCACTTTGGATTTTAAGTTTGTGAAGTCTGAGACGGGCGGAGAAACTCGGGAGGTGTTTTCTCTGGATGGCGGAGGTGACTCATGCCATATTAGGTGCGTAGTTGGCATCCTCCAGCATGCAGTGACTCAGACAGCCAGCTAAACAACAGCCGATAATGAGAGTAAAATCTCTGACTTTCACAAAAACTCTGCACCCACTTTCTACTTTCTTTGAGCTGACTCAACCGCAGCGTAAACTTTAATGTGGTACCTCGCTGTCCGTATCTTCAGTGCCGCGGACCGCTAGTGGATGTTTTTGCCCTATGTTTTTGAATGCTTTTCAGTCACACGAGGAAGTGGATGGTATAATTAGACAGTGGAGCTGAGCTATCGGGTGTGGTTTTTTCCTGGAGCGTCTGTGGAGCTAAATCGGGCTTCCCACCCAACACACAAATTAGTTTATTCTTGCACCACCTGGTACTGTACATTTACCCTCTCATGCAGGAACACACAATGAAATGCTTTCACGGTCTCGCGTGTCAGTGTAAAGCCACGGCTTAAGTTGTGCTAGTGCTAAAGACTTACAAAGTTAATTTAGAGTTTATTCAAGCCGTATTTTTGAAGCTCAATATCAATAAGAAGCTTTTGTGTTGAAGCTACAGTACCTTTACTCACTGGGTGACTCAGAGGTTGTGTGCTTTTATTCACTTTCAATGGGAAAATACTGATCATTATGAAGAGCTGATGACAAGATAATTGTTAGATGCTATTAATAGATATCAAATGGATAAATATTTGCTTGGGTTTTTCATCATTCGCCACCTTCTGTGGTTAATCTCAGTCTGTTGAATGAAGCTTTTTTGCTAAGCTTTTGCTTTTTTACTTAATTAAAATTCTGTCATCATGTACATGTCCTCATATTCCCCCAAACCTGAATTTAGTCTGTTGGAAGACACAAGTATTTAGTTCTTTTGTTGCCTCTTTTATTTAACAGGAAGTTAATGAGAGGAGAATTTGGGAATGGGAAATTAATTTGGATATTTACAGTAACAGGCAAGAAAATTGTTATACAAAAATTTGTCTAAAAATTGTATAAAAACCCCTCATAAAAATGTGACCTCATAATGCAGAATTAAATCAAGTATCCCAAAGCACCATGAATAAGTTAAATAGCGACCACACGTGCAGGCTAATGACAGTCATCTCTGCCTGATACGTATTTGTTTGGGATTATCTGTCCATCCACCTGCTGTCGTGGTAGAACTGCTATGAGAAGCGCATGATGTTCAGCATCAGCAGAGTAATCCACCTGTCCTCAGTCACTAGCACTCAGGATTAGCCCTCTACTAATGTGCATCTTTCAAGGCTCCAAGTGTTTGTTTTATCCAACCAACTTCTTTTTTTTTTTTATACAGAGGCCTGCTTGTCTGGTAGTGTGTAAGGTGATGGTAAGATAATGGAAACTGTAACTGATCATATTACCTGCGTCTTACAGTACTCATGCTATTTTTAAAGTTAATGTACACGCTGTGAGTGTTTTAAAAGGAATCGATCAAGAACATTTGATATTCACCCTTATATTTGCTGGTGTCTCCTTACAAGATCACGTCTCCGGTTTACGTTAGCCTCAGGTATTTTTTAGACCTACTAACAAAGTAAAAAACATTTGGAACAACCCATAGTCTTTGTATCATGTATCTAGAGTTTTGAACTTGCTTGAAGGCTCTGACTTACTTTTCTCCTAAAAGAAACCCTCAGAAAATTTAATTTATCAAGCCGTTGCAAGATTGTCAAGGAGCCATTATTAGCTTGTTCTTAGATCTTCTCATTTTAATGAATGATGTATCAATTTCAGAATGTGTTTTGAGAGCTGATTCTTCTGCAGCTAGGCCTGTAGCCATCTTAAAACTGGGACTATTTTTGAGCTTTTCTCCTACCCACCAACCGCAAGGGGAGAGAAGCTCTCACAGCTAAAAGATAAGTAGAGAAACGGCTAATCCTGAGTCCTTTAGATTTAAACTTTCTCATCTAATTTCCACATTACCAAAGTCTGACACTCTATTCATACTGCCAAGAAGCTTTTTAAATCAGTTCAGCTTTGTCTCCATTGTCTGTGTTTTGTCAGTTTGAAACTTTAATCAGCCCCTTTAGGGTGACAGATGTGATGTCACAATGGGCCTGTAAATGTGATTTTTATAAATCAAATGCTTTCTATATTAGCATGGATCACATTGATTGTGTCATTAGACTTTTTGTAATTTTTGAAAGTCTGTTGCCTTTAATTACAGATATGTATCTGTGGATAGGAATGGTTGGAACACAAAATATTTCCTTACATATTTGAATAAAATAAACTTTTAAGCTTGAGTAAAATAGGCTTTGTACTTAAAATACAAAAATTGCCATTATGTGATCTCTTTGTAATGTCATAAATATGTGTTTTAACATTTACATTGCCATGGGAAAAAAATCTCCACAAATCTCAATATCCCAGATTTAGGAAGTTCCATATTCTCTGTGCTTCTAATCTAGAATTATAATACTCTACAGAGACCCTATTGGCTAAATAATAAAGGACCAGAAGCCATGCCTTAAGACTCTTTCATGTGTCCTCTGGAAAATCGCTGTTTTCTATACTCTTAAACCTTGGGAGTCATGCTTCAAATGGTTATCCATCCTCTCGGTACCCGGGATTAGTGTAACACTTCTAAAATGGCTTTAATATCTTTTGTTATTTTTGTACCTAGAGTTTTCTGACCCATATAGGTTCTCTGTGCCCTCTCTGACTTCATCATTATAGTTAGCACGGGGTTGCCCTTTAAAGAGGGGGACTGCCAAGACAGATCAAAGCACCTCTGTGTGTATGGACAGTGTTTCTAATAAAACTGTCAGCACTAAGGAGTACGTAGATCTGCTCCGTCGTGTGGCTGCATTCCTCAGGATTCCTATGGCGACGTTGCCACCCCTCAAAGCATACGTCTTCACATATGAATGTTGTGCAAACATCTGCATCTGCCCCTTTACAGAGAGAGCTAAATTTAGACCTGCCATCTGTAATTAAACTGCAAAATCTGCCTATCAGAGAAGTATCTGCCTATCAGACTCGGTTCTCCATTCATGCCAGTTTAGACGATTGTATGCGAATGTGGACGTACACGTGGATATGTAGGCGAGAGAAACAGAGCAGAAGAAAAGTGGATGCCATTCAGAGTGAACATCAAAGCAGAGGCGTTAGCAGATTCACATATGTGTTTTACTGCAGCTTTTAGCACCTCCACGCAGACCAGTGTCTCCTTCTCACACATGTGCCAAATCTAATTGAGAAACTTTAGGCACTTAGAGTGTTCACATTACAGATCAATCTGTTGCTTTTAAGACTCCATCACAGCTCACCAGGATCCATTGTACTTGCAATACTGTATCCGGTCCTGTATTCAGTTTCCATGGCTCAATTTACACATTTGATGTTAATCAGAAGTGTACAGAATTAAATTCAGGCGTCGACGGTGTCCAGTGAGGTTTGTGTCAGTATGAATCCCTTATCACCTCTGAAAGTGGTTTGATTTGATTACGGCCTTACTGATCTTTACAGTAAACAGTACACATTGGGTAACAGTACACATATCAGCAGTTATGCTTGGTGGACTTAGTTTCGATCTGATGGCTGGCATGGGGCAGGAACACGTTTCACCTTCATCAGGACTAATGGCAAGTGCTTGGCTCGATGCAGATCAGTTAATGAAATGAAATTGATTTCCTCTTGCCTCCCACAAGCATCTGTACTCTGAACCAGTTGCATAAAAAGACTCCCTGAGTGATCTGTAGCATTAGAAACTTCCTTTTCAAGGTTAGGATCCCACAAATGGCCTAAATTTGAATGAATATTCATGTATGCCCAATCAGAATTTACTTCAGCTGCTGCTGTTTTTATTATGCACAAGTAATCACAGGTACTGTGTGGATTGTGATTAAGGATGGACATGTATCAAAAATGACAGTGGTTTCCATAACTGTCAGCAAGGCAGAAAACCTCACATAGGCCAGTGTGAGGATTAGAGGTTCAGTCAGTCTTGTAGTTAGCACTAACATGATAAAACCATGCTGATGACCTCTATGAATGGACACAAGCCAATTTGCAACAAACTAACACATACCTGACATATATATACAGTA
>JAZGTK010009555.1:0-17172 GCA_036877625.1 Ambastaia sidthimunki | reverse complement strand
AAGCATATTCTTAAGAGAAACTAAAGTCATCATAATTAGCTCGGGTTCATAGCATGGCAGAGATTCTCTTGACGTAACTAGGTTAGGAAATATTCCTGCATCTCCCCTTTTTCAGTCATAAAATCTTTCCGCACTCTCTTCTTTAGCATTACATTCCCATGTGTTCCTTTTTTCCCAGCAGGCTTTCCTCAAGAGGAAGAAGAAAAGGGAATAAGGAAAAGTTCTGATCTGACAACACAGGAGACACGCAGTGAGCAGGAAACATCATCTAGCACGACGACCCGCAGGAATACAGGTAATTAAAACTGAGCCAAAAGACCATCAACCTAGGTAAACAGCACCATGGATACCTAACCTGTAAAACTTAATTTATTAAATAAATTAAATACCATATGCAACACTTTCTCAAATGTTCAAAGATTTGGATTTAGCAACTAAATGAAAACCGCTAACATTTAAAAGTGAAGTGTGGGATTTTAGCACCATTTCTGAGGACTGTCCATTTGCCACTTGCTAGAAAAGACAGTCCTGCCTCAAACTCTCTCCTAGGTTGACCCAATGTTTCTGTTTCAGATTGATCAGGATGTTCAAACAAACGGAGTAATGTCTCAGTGCAAAAAAAAACAACCTACAAATGGTATACTTGTGTGATACTTGTGTGATATAGTTGGTTGCATCTAAACCACCCATCTGCTACCTGTCTGTAATTGCTTCCAAAGGGAGGAGGAACTAGTTATAGGAAAACATTTCTCGCTGTGTTGGCACCTCCCACAAACAAGCCGATCGCTAACCTGCCCAGGAGAGTTGGGTTACACAACACGCTTCTCAGTAGAGCAGATCTATCAACATATGGGCGTTGTGTTAAGTGTGCCACTTTACATCGTTTTCCCTGTTAATCACAAGGTACGAGGACACAACTACTTTTTACAACCCACATTCTTCTCATCTCATTTATTGGTCTAACCTAAATTCCATTAATAGATGAAAAAATACACCACAACGTTCCAAGAACCTGGTTGTGAGAGGATGAGTGTGTTTGTTGGCCGGATCATTGAGTAAATAGCACGCAGAGCTCCGACCCACAAAACTGTAGCTGACGTATTTCAAATTAAAGATTCAGGAGGTTTTAGAAACTAGCACACATGTGCACCGTGGCCAAAAATGTCCTGAATGTCCTGCGACAAAGAGGTGGATCAGATGGTCGTCTTGTCACCTCACTGCCCTCTTCTCTAAAGTCGACCTACTCAGGTTTCATCAATATGTATGGGATCGTCATACCCTGCTGCCCCTTCATCTATTATTAGAGAGGGCAGAAAATGAAAGTGAGAAAGGGCAGATGAAATGTGAATGAGTCCTTGCATGACATGATAGCAGAGTTCCTAATTAAGCAGAAGATGCTGTTGTTATTAGATCAAGAAGTCAGAAGATGGTTGGTCCTATCTTTAGGTTCTTGTATAGAAAAAGTTTTTGTATACTAAAAGTTTTAAAGACTAGTGAGCTAGTGTAGCTTAAAATCTCAAGTATTACATGCAAAAATGAAATCTTCAACCTGCACCTGCTAATTTATGTGCTTTTTGGAGCTCCATAATCCACTAGATTTGAAGATGTTTTAAAAGTTTATTTTATATGTTCCAACACAAAAATAACAGCAAGCTGGTTAAAGTAATAATAAGAAATTTTATTGTGTGGCCTGTCTTCAGATAACTGAATTAAGGTTTAGCTGTACTGGGCTCTGAATAAAAGAAGCAGGTTCTTTACATTGATAAAAGATGTGAAAAACTGTGAGTCAGAGTTTTTGTCAAGATTTGATTAGCTAGTGAAAGTCAAGCTTTTATACTTTGTGGGCAGACATGCCTTGAAGTATTTGGTTTGGTAAACGTTTCCTACAAATTCTAATTTTCTATTCTTTAAATGCAGTCATAACACAGGTCAGATACTATAAGAATGTATAGACGCACACTATCAAGGGTGGCACTATCAACAACAGACCCTGCCTATCATTAAAGACAGATTTCCATTAACCCCATGTGGATTGGTGGAGACGTTTGCCTTTGGTTTACTTCCTGTCCCCTCCTCCTGAACTTCCTGTCAAAACAATTACAATGCACAATCATAATAACATTGTATGAAGGAGGAGAGCCATGGTCATGAAAAATAAAGCTTCTATGTTACTTGTTCTGTAAGCAATTTTGTCTGTTTTGTTGTGAAAGTTTGTGCCTATAATTTAGACATATTGAGTGTCATCCATGTGGCAGGAATTGGGGTCATTGAGATTTTATTGATTCCTGGACTGAAACTTTGGCTGACGTCCAGATATCGCTTAGTTTTTCCCTCTACACCCCTGCGGCTGGAGGGCACAGGCGTACAAAAGGAAATGAAGAGAGACTGCCACAACAATCCCTCTTATCAGTGCTCGGGCTTCACGCCACCCACTTCCTGTGTCTGCCCACCACACACTTTCCTCACAGCAGAAAGACACACCACACACCCACTGGATAATCAAACACAGTAATTATTCTCATCAAGACCTTCTCAGGCTTTTTTTAAATGCCATTGAAAGCTCATTTCAGCTAGATTGTCATTGATAGCATCTAAAGAACATTGCTGCCGCCCATATTCGGACGATTTGTGCAGTCTAAAAACATTGGATTGAATCAAGATTTTTCTCATTTTTTTAAGTTGTTGTTTTTTTAAGTTACACAAACATTGTATTTTTCCGGATGTTGCCCAAGCAAAGCCTTTAAATATATTTGGAAATGTACTCTTTATAGATGTTTTTATTTATTGTATCCGATTTAAAGTGCTAGTTCACCCAAAAATTTAAATCCTGTAATCATTTACTTGCCCTCTAGTCATTTCAAACTGACTTTATTTGTTCTGTGACACACACACACATTTATATGTTCTCTAAATATATTAAACTTTATTTTTAAAACTTGCCAATTTTACAGATCCATTTTTTATCAGGCCAGTGTATGTAAATAAGCTAAAGTTTGATGGACTGAAGTTTTGGAGGCAAACAGAAATGCTTTACGGTAACCTATATTTAATGTGACATTTAAATGGGTAAACAGTTATATTGATGTCAGGCTACAGGTCTAATGAGTGCTGCTCAGTGGTTAGTGTTGTGGTAGACTTGATTAAAGAGAAATGTCTAATGAGCAGTGTGCTGCCACTGCACACGCCACCATTAATCAATGGCGGCCATGTTTGATTATCTGCATCTTCCATCAGAACGAACACTACATGGTTTTTCACGTTCCAAGCCAATGCTTACCACCAAGTGGGCGCAAAGAGTATATTTAGCCAAAGTAGTGGTCAACAACCAAGGCCGCCAAAACCAATGCAAAACATACCAGACTTATCCACCTCTGGGAGTGACCCATGTCTATGCATAGCCTTTTTTAAAAGGAGTAAGGTCGTAAATAAAGCCATTTTTTTCTGGGTGACACCAAAATTTAGTCACTGCCAACATATAACACTACAGAAGCAATCCAATTGAGGCTGGGTCTCACCAGCACACAAAAACATCCATCTAAATTCACCATTCATAATGTAGAGCTTTGTTGTTACTCAATGTAAACAATGAGGAAATTACGTTTTGTGGTTTTTAACAATGCTGGTGGAATACCAATGTTTTCATGTTGCGGTTCCCCTTTAAAAGCCCCATGGTTTCCGTCTCAGGGGTACAATTCAACTCACTGGCACTTAGGAAGGCTGATAGTGGATGATATCAGATGAGTTATGGCTCTGATGTAAAGGCTGTAATTAGATGTGTCAGTCTTTGAAGAGCTGACGTACATCTCCACACTGTTATGCATCGTTCAGATATGACTGTGGAAGCTAATATTATCATTCTGAGATAGACTTGCACATCAGTCACAAATCAGCCACACAGTATTCTTAGTGCCGGTTTATTTTGTGCCGGTGTATTTTTTTTTTATAGAATGTCTTATCATAGTTTACTGTGGCACATTAAATGGCACAAACACAGTTGTGTGGGCTTTCATAATGTGTTTGCTGTGCAATGATATCATCTGAGGACTCGGCCCTGGACCACTAAATACATCACTTTAAAATAAAACAGTTTGGGAACATTTTTCAGACCTGGAAAATGACACAGGATGGCCATCACATGGAACTTCACATGCTGTTCCAACCCTCTGCTATGTAGCCCTAATGAATGTAACACTCTTCAAGCCCCAGAGCCAAGCCACAGAATCTGAAATCTAAAACAGCAAGCTCCTCCCACATAATTCTGAAAAACATCAAATATGATCACAGTTACATTTATATGGAAACAACAGATGTCAGGTCTCCGCCTTTCATAGCAGCCCACCCTGCTGATCCCTGCTGCTGATCCCTATAAAATCATGTTCTCTCCAGTTGTTCCATTTGTCTTCCCCTGTGAGAAATATCATAGTTACTTTTAACAGGATTAAACCAATAAACAGAATGCTTTCTAAACCATGGCTAAACCATGTTTTTCCCCTGTAAAACATGCTTAACTGGACAGTTACTAAATGCCATCTAGTGGTTGTGATTATTGCAGAAAACAAATCATAGGTTGTCAAATATGTTGATGGCAGTAATGACTGCTTTGGATGTCTCTGGTTTACCCATTTTATATATGTGACTAATTTGCTAATTCTAAGACTAACCTTTTACTTATTACATTTTAGATTTAAAGAAACCAACAGTATAAATTTCAAAAAGCATATAAGCTAATGCAGCTAATTGTTGTAACAGATCATATAAGATCATATCCCAATATGTTTTGCATACATCCTTTACATGTTTGCTGTTACTAATACTGCAATTCATATAGTCTTTCTTCTTGCCTTTTATCTTTTCAGAAATGCCCACCACAGTGTCTGAGGATTGGCTGACAGATTTTACCCAGGAGTCAGCACTACCAGATTGCAACGCAGAACATTCCGGAATATGCAGTTCTGAGGCTTGGCCCACCACTGTTCTGAGCAACACTAGCAAAAATGACAGCATACCCTCCATCTTCACCAACCACTCTCAGAATCCCACCTTGTTTCCAGTGCCACCTTTGTTTGTAGCACTGTATTCTGACTGGAACAGTGCCCTGGCAACATGGGGTTCAGCATGGGAAGCACACATTTATGGACTGGGCACTGTATTCTGTCTAGTTGCCTTGGCCTCCACCCTGAACCTTCTCTGCCTGCCCCTACAGTATCCATCAGGCTGTGGTTACTTTGGTCTGGTTAGTCTGTGCCTACTGGCGGCTGGTTGCACTAGGGCCTTTGCCCTGGTGTATGATGCCTATGGCTATCAGGACCGCATGGGATCTGCTAATGCTTCACTGTTACTTTATGAAGCACCATTTCCCTGTATGACTGCTGCTTTTGGCCTAGTATTCCTGCTACTGTCAATGCGATCCCGGATGCAGCTCTCCTATTCTGCCTTTCAAAGACCCTGCTTCCTGGCCTGCTTGGTGTTTCTGCACTTTGCTGCTGCCTTTGGCCCTGTTGCATTACTCCACATTGACCAACAGGGAGCACTCTACCTATTTCTGTCCTTAATCTCAAGAGGCGCCTTTGTGGCCCTGGCCACTTTCCTATCAGTTGCATATTTTGTATTCTACTGCTATGTTCGCGCTGACTCTAAACATATTTACCATCTGAACAACACATCACCAACACCAGCTGAACGGTACAACCGCTGCCCTTTTGCGGAAAGTCGAGACTGGGACCGGGCAGCAGCTGCAGTACTGCTATCTGCCGTCTTCTCTCTGGCTTGTGCAGGGCTGCAGCTTTATGCCATGCTGCATGCTCTTGGCCTTGCTGGAAGTGCAGAGGCCTTTCGCCCATGGCCGTGGTGGACTTTTCAGTTTAGTTGTCGAGTCTGTGAAGCTGGGGTCTGCCTCACACTGGTGCTAGTAGTTGCTCAGCCAGTCTACTGTTCTGACCATCTTCCCCAACCAGGCAGTTGCTGGACAGAACTTTTTGCAGCAAAGTCACCTATCATTCCTGGAAGCTACCAGTGGACTTTATCCCAGCAGGAAAAGCTTGCCATCTGTGATCCAATTGGGCATGGAGAAACAGAGTGCCTACCTTTGTACACACTTGTGGATGAGCGTCTAGGGAGCTTAAATGGCCTTGACCTTTTATACCATAGCAATCGAGCATTGGCTTATCGTGACCTTGACCTAGACTTGCCACCAAACACTGGTGCCCCCTCAGGAGGTTCATCCTGTACCAGCGACTCCACAGCAGACCTGCGCCCTCCATCACCAATAAATCTACGGCGAAGCATTGATGAGGCACTGTTTAATGAGTCTCTTTTTCCCATGAGTCTCTTCAGTCCCCTGCGGCCTTTTACCTTTAGTGACCGCTCCCTGGACGGTAGGGAGACCAATTCAAGTGGTGCCCAAACTCTCAGAGACACTCTTACACCTGATCCAGGCCTATACAGAACATCTTCTTGTGTAGAGGTCCTACCCCTGGCCCCTCTTCCACCCCAACCCCCTCAAGATGGCCCTTCATTGGATTTTCCTCCATCCCCATCTCCTTCCTTGTCATCCTCCACTTGCTGCTCATCTTCAGAACGTTGGAGAGGCAGCTCCAGTTCCTCGTCCCTGTACAGGCAATCTTTGGCTGGTTCCTCTCTGGTGTTGTGCTCTAGTCCAGAGGGGGTCCTTCCTCCACCCCCTACCCTCAGTGGTAATTCCAACTGCTCTGACACCTCTGGCCATCAGAGGGGCAGTATACAAAGACCCTACAGAACATTGAACTCACAGGAGAGTCTGGACCAGCAGTCTGAGTTTGACCAGTCTGTCCAAGAAGAATTTATCAATGTGTGCAGACAGATTGATTCTCTTAGCCTCTGCAGTGAGACTATTGACCTATAAGGGAAGACTTTTACACACAAAAAATAATGATGTAATAAGAAGCTAAAAAGCACAGTTATAATGGGCAGACAAGGTGATTTGACAGGAATTTTTACTGAGGTGCCAAAACAGATTTGTAAATGTAAACAGGCAAATGTTTTCTAGATTAGAACTGTGCCAGCTGTATCACTTTCCAAGGGTTGAATTGTTGGTTGAATGTCTCAGAGGTAAGTTCCCTAAAGAGATATTTTCCTATAAAGGATTAAGTGCCACCAACTGCCAGAACTTAAGGCAGGTTTTGTACAAAAATTCTCAATAATAATTGTTAAAGAAATTTGTAATTTTAAAACATTTAACTCTTCGAAACTTCTCTGCAATGCTAACAGTGATATTTGTAGGCATGTGTACAACATTTTTTGTTTGTGTAATTAATACTGTGAGGGTGAGAACTACTGATAATCATACTGTAAACAAATATTACCAATTGAAAAGGCAGACAGCGATAACATATAATTAAAAGTAACCTGCCAAATCCAAATTGCAAGTCAGCTTGAGCTTGTGGCCTTCAGGTGCACAGATAATCGCACATCCCTGTGAGTTTGCAAGAATGCATTATAACGTTGATGAAGGGCTTTTTATTTACTGAAAGGGAGAAATTGAAAAGCCAAGTGATTTTTCACTGCCCTCTACTGGTAACATTAAGAACTGAAACTTAGCACTTCACAAACTGAGCTATAGACTGCCATCCCACCCATCTCATATTTGTATATTTGATATAAACTACAATTAATAATTTATTTATCTGCCAGGTCTTAGACAGTGTTTCCAATTACACAATACACTGTTACTTAATATATATTAAAAAAGAAAAATGACTTTGTACATTTTGTAGTGTGCATGTTTTGAAAACATGAACCGTGTGAGAAACTGCTGTTTTTCATTAGAGACTGTTAAAGATTTTAAATAAAACACTGATATTTATCGCATACACAAATGTTGAAACCTCGAAACAAAACACAAAAACAGATTTATTCCATTTATTTGTTTTAACACCCCAGAAGAGTACATTGTAGTAAACAAACTTGGCTTGGCTAAAAAAAATAGCAAACATGCAGCATCAAGTTGATTAAAGGATGCAAACCGTGTCTTTGTATATCATTATGCTGACTAAACAGAGAACTGCAGAATTTAAATGCGTCCATATATTCTGAGGTTCAAAACATGGGATTGTACACAGAAAACTCTAGTGGAAAGCAAATCATAGTACAAAAAATTATTATAAAAACACCAAATTCAAAAGGATGACATGCTTAATTTGGCAGTGACGATTACAAAAAGCCACGTGATCTGTCCACAAATGACGTGTTTCAGGTTAAGAGATGTGTGTCTTTATGACATACAGGCTTTTATTGGGTCTCCCAACACACAGCTGTGGGCAACAATTTGGTGATCCTATAAGATCACCTATAAGCATTTATTTGGCTTTTGTGAAAGGCAGAAGTTTAACAAAAATGCACTTGGCAGTCATGTAAATAGTATAAATATTGTTATGTTAAGCTTAAAACAAACCACAGCATGTGCATTAAAACTCTTTACTCTTTACAGATCTGATCAGATTTTTGCTGATAAAAAAAAATCACAACTGCATTAGCATCCCATAATTCTGTTACAATTCCAGTCAAGAGGACTGCGATAAACAGTCAGTCTCAATTAACCAACCTTAAATCACAAAATCAAAAAAGTTCCAGCTTTTTGGTCATAAATATCAGGACACAACGACACTCTCAGAGCAACTGTGTATATCTACAGATATTGGTTTTGGTATAATTATGTTCAGTATGAATCATACCCACATTTACAAGACACAGTAAGGTGGACACAGCATAGTGCCAAGATAAACAGACTTGTGACCAGCAGACATTTAACCATCATAAATATCACCGTTTTCTACGTACCTCTGTTCTCTTCCTTCTACAATAAAAATACATTATAGAATCTTCAGTAGTTGCAAATCTACTACAGAAAAAGATTGCCTCAAGTATAATTAGAGCACCTGGTCTCATGGCAGTCATCAGTTTGCAAGTGATAATGGAGATATTGAATTTGATGCTGCAAAAGCATCAACATGGTTGCAACATCAGTTTTGGAGAAGAAAAAGCCAAAAATAGTAGCTCCAAATACCCTCCTGTTTTTACTGGTCTGCCTATTACATCTGCTCACAGGTGCAAACACACAAATAGGCAGTTTTTGGTAACCCTGATATTCCCTTGAGTGCAACTGGCATGTTTTTGGGGACTGAATTTGTTTGAGGCCCTGCTCTTAAAATCTCTTAATACTTCACTTCTCCATCTCCTCATGACTGTGGTGGTGGTGTGATGAAGATCAGAGAAGAAGTGCTAGCAGGGTGGTGAGGGTTTGGATTGTCCTGGGGTATCAGATTTTTCAGATGCTTGGTCACTACTTCCCATCTACGTTCACTCCATTAGTAAAGACGTTTCTCGTAACTGTGAAGACAAAAGACAAAATTGTCTGAAGAGATAACTAAAAAAATGCTAGCTCTGACAAATGTAACTAGTGTTGAGCCAATCAAAGTTAAGTATTGGCGCCCCCTGGTGACTTACGAGTGAAGTCCATGTACGCCTCCTTCAACCTGAGCAGACATTGTCCTCTTCTCAAACTTGAGCTCCCCGGAATACATCATGGAGCTAAAGTGTGTGTACACACACAGTGTCAGAATTTTTACAGTGATTTAAACATACAAAAATTCAAACAAACAAGTCTGCATTAAACCCACCGAAGAACTGAGAGGCTTTTTGCTCCGATATCTTGGCAGCCATGTTGAATCCCAGCGATAATGTATGGAATGAACTTATGGATGGAACCTTTGTCCTGCACCGAGCCGGACACTCCCTGTGCCACCTTCACCTTGTCACCCTCACTGCCACATAGCCAATCAGCACATAGAACACACAGTCAGGTCTAATAGGCTTTAAGCCAAACACCACATGCAAAAACAAGAAAACAGGTCTCATTGCATCAAGTTCGGGTCTTGTTTGCCTCATTAAAAACAGCTATTTTACTCCAGATGCCTTCAAAGATGTCACCCACTGAAATTCAGAAATTTAAATAAAACACCAATAAATAAAAACAATTAGCTGATTACCTTAAAACTCAGTACACACCCCGTTAGCTCACTGCTGTTAACACTTTCTCTGACAAGCCAATGCAATGAGACCAGTTTTCAGTTTGGTCACGTGACTTTAACATGCTAAACAATTATAGTGAATGTGCTGAAGGAACAGCCCTAGTTAGCCTGACAGCTATGAAGGTACTGTTTTAGATCTATGGCATATAAACACACCTGAAGTAGCGTTTCTGGCTACTGGTATTCTTCTCCATGGCATCCAGAGAGCCCATTCCTCTGTATTTCTTCAGCCGCACCCCATCAGAGAAGAAATACTCGCCTGGAGCTTCAGTGGTGGCAGCCAGCAGGGAACCCATCATAACTGCAGACAGAACACACTTCAGGTCATGAAGGTCCATTTCAGACTTCCTACAGAACTCTACACAGAAACTTGCTAAAATAAATATTAATATAAAGAATTTGTAAGATAGTATTCTACACTCTACTATTCTACTAAGCTTCCTGAAATTTAAAATTTGTTTTGTAAAAAAGCATGTTTTTCATACAATAATACAAACTTTCAATATTACTATTATTATTATTGAATATACAAAATAATTATTGATATTCTTATTAATTAATAATATACAAAATCAAATGCAAAAGCAAGCACCTGTAGATGCCCCCAGGGAGAGCGCCTTCACTATGTGGCCGACCGTCTGAATGCCCCCATCTGCAATGACTGGCACCCCAAACCTGCGGGCGTACTCTGCCACCTTATACACAGAGGTGCCCTGAGGCCGCCCACATGCCATGACTACAGCAAACAGAAACAGCCACATTTACGTTTCACTTTTATCTTTAATATTCTTCAATACGGATTAACTGTTCAAAGCATGCTGATGTACTCTAGTTGGGCTTTATGATTGGCTAGCATGTGAAATGAGATGCTTTACGATTGGTTAATGAGAAAGTCAGGTGTGGCAGGAACCATGTAATGCAACAACAAATAGGAAGCAAGTATCATTAATAGTATGTAATGGGTGATTAAATGTTTGTGGGAAATACTAATTAAACTAATAGATGTGCAATGCCAACCTTCCTGTGTAATGCAGATGGAACCACAGCCCATTCCCACTCTCAAAGCGTCCACACCTGCGTCGATCAGGTTCTTAGCCTGAGCAGCTGTGACCACTTCAAAAAGAGAATTGAAGAGTTTAAAAACTATAAGATATAAAGAATAAAATGAAGTGGTCATTGTAGTATTTCAGTATGGCATTTACCGTTTCCACCCACAACCTGCAGCTCTGGGTACTTCTGCTTGATGTAATGGATTATATTTATCTGATATACTGAGTTGCCTTGTGATGAATCCTGTTAAGAAACAAACACCCACTAACTGAATACCACAAACAGCACAATCACATAAATTAAAAAGAACTTTTAAGAAGACGTGTATGTATGAAACAATGTGTGTTCATCTATATAATTTAAAGGGACAGTATGTTATTTTGTATGTTAAAGGTGCATTATGCAGGATTTTCTGAGCCACTAGAAGTGTGTGGTGGTGTTTGTGTCTACGGAAACACTGTGTCTATAGAAAGTCTGCTTGTATTTCTTTTGTTGTTTTGGGGGACTTTTTTGGGAGGCAATCACTGGTTAGTTGGTGCGTAGCCCCCAGGGGTGTGCACCTCTGCCATTGTTCCACCTGAGAGAAGGGGTGGGATGTTTAAATGTTGCGTTTACAAACCATATCTGAAACTCCTGCATTGTGCACCTTTAAAATACTTTTTCATATCCCAGCTTACTAGCAGTAATATAACTGTCAGCATGTGCCTTCATTGCCCAAAAACATGTTTCTGAGGATCTCTCAGAAAACTTGAAGAAAATTGGGTGTGACCTACCAGAACCACCACATCAACCCCCGCCTGCATGAGTAGGTCCAGCCGGTACTTGTCATCTTCGCGGGTTCCGATTGCAGCGCCGCACAGCAGCTGTTTGCGGGAGTCTTTGGAGGCCAGTGGATAGTCCCTGTTCTTCTTTAGATCTGTGCGGGCGATTATGGCCACCAGCTCGTCTTTGTCATTCACAATGGGTAGTTTACCTGTTCACACAAAACGAGTCTGCTTGTTGATATTACACAGCTTTTAAACAGTGTTGCTTATTTTTGACACAAGGGGGTCTGCTGTATTCTAATTAATATCAATTATTGAATTTAATATTCTGACCTTTTTTGCTGCGTTGCAGGATGTCATTCGCCTCTTTAAGTGTGACACCAGCTGGAGCAACTACCAGATCCTCTCTTTTAGTCATGGCCTGGAAAATAAATACAGCAAAAGAACTGTCACACTGCTTTTAGATTTACAGCTGTAACAAGCCGATTCTGATTCCCACACTGCTTTCAGATTCACAGCCATAACAAGAGCCGATTCTGATTCCTTCACTGGTATTCAGTGGTGCCATTCCACTGCTTCTGAATCTACTTTATTTAAACATTATAGTTAAAGTTTGCCGTCTAAACTGAATGTGATTTAAAATGACAAAACATATCTTTCTGTAAAAATTTATTTCACATACAGTAAAGACCACAATTTTTTGTATGAAAATTACCACACAGATGATCCGGTTTTTTAAATGAATCACACAAAACAAATCAAAAATCAAGATATTAGGCTGAATCAGTCGGAAGAATCCTTCACAGGTGGATTACCATCAGATGGTAATTTGGTTACTACAAGGAATCTTACAATGGTATCATAACTGCAGTTTTTGTAATAATATTCTAAAAACATGCTAATAATGTGCTACAATTTGGAAAGATTTTTTGAGTTTTAATAAATACATTAAATATACATTAAATTATACATTCCCCCTTAGAAAACAGAATTCTGTCATTTTAAAAACAAACTGAAACATCATAGGAAATTACCTCTTCCAGAGGTTTGTTATGATCCTTCTCAGAGAGGAAGTCAATGTCTCGTGATGTGACAATGCCGACCAGTTTGCTGCCCATTTTGCCAGTCTCAGTTATGGGAATTCCAGAGAATCCGTGTCGGACTTTTGCTTCCAGTACATTACCTACAGTATGACGAGGGCTAAGCACCACTGGATCAGTGATAAAACCCTGTTCGAACCTCTGCACACATAAACAGATAATTTAACATCAAATATGAACTCAAATACACACAGACAGATGTCGTGAACCATAGAAACATTTATTAAGGACATTGTAGCCTTACCTTGACCTTGCGCACTTCATTGGCCTGAAACTCTGGGGTGCAGTTATGGTGAATGATTCCAATCCCTCCCATGAGCTGGATTAGCAAATCAAAGACAATTAAATTAATAAATGACAGATGTTTAGACCAATCACAAGAGGAACAGAGGAGGTGAAGGATACTCACTGCCATGGCGATGGCCATTGAGGATTCGGTGACAGTATCCATTGGAGAGGAGATAAGTGGGGTCTTAATTGTGATCTTCTTGGTCAATGCTGAAGTCAAGTCCTACACAAGGAAATACATCAAGATAAATGCAAGATGATAGATTTTTAAATTTAAACTTTTAAGACTAGTCAGTTCCATGTTTATCCACAGGGGGCAGAAACACACCAACTTTTGCACCGTTCATGTAAGCAAGAAACTGACAACAAGCTTTGATCTGATTACAAAAATGTTTGTGCAGACAGTATACACATAACTAATCAAAAGCTGAAGGTCAAAGAACTGAAATTCAAAGAACAATGTCTTTGGCACAAATATCTGTTGAAAAACATGTAATGCAAACATGGGGGTGTTGGATACAAGACAGTGTGACCATGAAGCCAGTGAACTTCATTTGAACATCAGAGCTGACAATTATTCCTCCTACCCAGACAAGCTTGTTAAAAATTCCCCTAACAACCATCACCATGTTACCACCAAGCCCCAAACCAAGTTCCCAAAATACACTTTCGCATTCAGACAGGTGGGGGAAGAGTGTCCTCATGGGAAAACAGACACTATAGTGGGAAATTTTCCAAACCCACAGTTAATGCAAAGCTGGTTTTATGAGCAAAGGTTAAAAACAAAATGCACAAGAGACATCAGAGCTGTTATTACACTACCAAACCCTCTGATATGAAGTTTCTGTTTCAATCATGGACATACTTATTTTGTCTTTTAAGTGCTACAATGTGTCTTGGGCAATAGAAAAAAAGAGAAAAACATTTTTAAAACATTAATTTTAAATTAGCACGATTCAAATGAAGGCGAGAAACTGAAGTTGGTGGGTAAATTAACATGAATGTTAAAAAAAATGTTATTAAAACTGCTAGTTTTAATTTTAAGAAGTACTATGGTTTGAAATAAGGACAGACAAACATGTTTAACAGAATGCTTGTAAGCCTAAAATATCTGAGCCAGAAAGGTGGACAGTTTGCTTAAAAAAAGCGTCCAAAGAAAACACAGACCGGCCATTTAAACAAACACAGTCATTAAAAAAAACAACCCAACTGAGTGACTGAATGTGCAAATCTGTGCTATTCACATGACTCACCACTTCATCTGAGGTGAAGTCAATAAAGCCAGGCAGAATCAGGAAATCACTGCAAGAGACACAAAAACAACAACAGTCAGATATCAACAGTCAATCATATACAAATCTTACACTACAGGAGGCCATTCTCATAACTTTTGGTGTATTGCAATAAAAAAAAATCATCTTAAAGAGAAAAAAAAACAATGCATAATGAGAGACAGAGAGAGAAATATAGACAGAGATTGTCTCTGCATTTTCTTTTGCATACAGACAAATGCTATTTTTTTCTTGGCAGATAAATGGCAAGACACAAAAAGGCAGAAAACTCGAAAGTTCCTGCATATTTGCATATTGTTAATAACTCAAGGGGAAAGACAGGGCAATGCATAAGAACTACAAGCACACAAACATGTCTGATTTTTTTTCCCCTCAGCGAGTCGTCTAAAACAAGCAGTCTGTGTCGGCTGGAATAGGGCGGAGCTCTTCTGCGCCCACATGTGCAGGTCACACAACCCTAAACATTCACAACATGGGTGGGAACATGAGAAACTCAAATAAAACTTTGTTTAGTACCTTCTAAATTAAACCATGATGACAAACAGACTAAATTTGAACTGATTTAGACTCCCACCAACCATTCAGATGCCATACACAGGCCAAAGATCACCACAAACAAAAAAAGTTGTAGAATTGTGCAGTATAAAGCTAAAAATGTTCAGGTAACACAAATGGTGCATCTCACCACTTCAGTTGTATAATGTTTGGACTAAGTGAAACATTCCATAATCCTAATGCAGATTTATTCCCAGTATAGTATCTTCTAATAGTTCATTCTCTATAAAGGACATTTGACTGAGTAATCCACCACATAGCTCCTATTTCCTTTCATTCAAATAACATTATAAAAAAACTATTTTGCCTTGCGTTGCTTGTGGGTACATTCATTAATTCCGGCATTACGTAAGATAAAAAAAACACGCCTTTGAGATACATTCAACATCCACCTAAATCAGTCATGAATGTATGCATGATTTCAAAAGTTCAGAGCAAATGTAAAAGCCACCTGGACTTTGCAAATGCGTTAAAAAGGAAATTGGACTGCTTCCAAACCTTTTTAATCACATTTGTGATAAAAATGCCTTAACCTTGTTTAAAACTTTAATTATGAAGGGGCCCTTTAAATATCCCAGCAGTTTAGCACCCGCTATCATTAAAAGGCTAAACCACTGAGATTTTCATGTCAAAGGTTTATAACCAGAGTTAAAATCATCCAAGTGCTGCCTGTTTAAACTAAATTTAAATAAATTCAATCGATAGTTTGTTTCACTGATACGCATGGCAAGTAAACCTTCAAAAATGTTAATAAAGGGTGATATTCCTCATTATGTAATTTTAAGCCATAATACCTCATTACACATTTTCAATGTTCAATGTACAGTACAAGACTCAATGGCTGTAAATCAAGACACACATACAGAGAGTCTGTGAGTTATGTTGTAACAAAGCCTGAAACTAAAAGCATTCTAAAAGCATTTTGTGATAATTCTGTATAAACATACAGCATCCCTTTAATAAAATACTGTCTTATTCTTAAAAAAAAAGCCATTAAGCCATAGTTCTGCTATTTGTTAACTTTACAACAAGAGTGCAACAATACAAAGAGACTTGGAGGAGACTTTTAACAAACACAGCAGACATATGGCCTTCATGTGCTCTTGTATGTTAAATTGATTTCTGTAACACACATCAGTCTGTGCCAGGCACACAAGTGTGTATTCTATACAGTACCTTTATATTTGTGTAGAGACCAGATCACATGACGCCAGCACGAGGACGGTCATGTGATCCACACTTTTTCTCTCTTCATTACAGATCACAAGGTCATAGAAGATTAAGATAGTAAGGTAAAAGGTCTCTAACACAGCACTGTTGTGAGTTCAGAATCATAGCATTATGCTTATAACCACGGGTTCGATTCTTCAGTCTACATATGATCCCCATGCATTATTGATAGAATGAATAAGAATCATTCTTATACATAAAATTAAAAGTGCATGCATATTTTAACTGGTATTGTTGTGCAAATCTGTATGTTGTATTGTGATGTACGAGGTTCGAAATAACCCGGAGTGAATTGTGATGCAATATAAACAAATAAGCCTTGGGGTCATTGTATATCATTCATGCAAATCAACTGAACACATACAGACTGGCTTCTAAGCAAGATCAGAGAGCTTTTAGGGTGTTAAGACAGTAATAAAGCATTATAACAATCCCTGTCTTTTATCTATTCTTTTCTTAAATTGTTAAGATTACAGAATACAAAAAAAAACACTGGGCATCAAACCTTTCTGCAAACTCTGCATTCAGGAAGTTGCTGTTCAAGCTGAATGCTGACCTAAGCTTGGCAATGTTAGTTTGTCAATAAAGTTGGCTTTAAAGCATTTTATTTGACATTTAGAACTGACAAGTACAGAGAGTACAAGATCTTCTTGGAAGACGATGAGATGGTGGTTTAGTTCCAGGTTGTTGATGCCAAGGCGAAGTCAAAGTTCAGAATTTTAATCAAAATGTCATGCATGATGATTCTCCAGGGCAGTTTAGGTGAATCTGTACTCCCTATGAAACAACGTTCAAGTATACAATAAATAACAAACTATTTTCAAAAGTC
>JAZGTK010009554.1:0-17173 GCA_036877625.1 Ambastaia sidthimunki | reverse complement strand
AGAATGTAGAAAGTCTGTTTGTTTTTTCACAGCAATTCCTTGATGTGCACAATTATCCCAAAACTGATCATATCTCCAGCTAATGAAACGCAGTCTTGGGTTTTGCTCTCGCGATCACCTTTGTGAATCAATCAGTCTGTGAGCAAATGAAGGTAATTTAAAGGTTCAAGCAAAACATTAATGCTAAGGTCATTTACAACAGACTCATTAAAACACTATTATATGCAATTTCCTGTAACAAATTTGATTTTGAAAAAACATTATGTTGGAAATAATAAACTAGCTTACTCCGCTTTAATGAAATTAGTGTAACGTAATGCCATTACAAGCTTAAAATAGATTGTGTGGCACAGAAGCGCTAGGCTAACCTCAGACTAAATGAAAGAATATTAAAGTTAGCCGTGCAGTGACGTCCCTTCGTAATGGCCGTGTCTGGGGTACAATATGACAGCAGAAATATAATGTTTCATAACTGACAGTCTCTGGGTTTGTGTTGCCTGAGGTCGCATGGGGCGAACAATAAAGAGTAATTTGATTGATGGAAAATTGGAGTGGCCCATCCAACATGTTTCACCCGAGGCCTCGCAATAGCATGTACACTGGCTGATGATGTTTCATGTTGGGAGAAGGTCCATTTGTTTTGCTTGGATCTGTTTCTGTAACTGGCGTTGGGGTTCGTCTCTGATATGAGACTTTAATTGTGTGCCGCAGACGCATATTAGAGGCGTAATTGAATGAAAGAAACAAAAAGTAGAAAAACAAAACAGAAGATGGATGAGCAGGAGTGGAGGAAGATAATCTCTCCCTCTCTCCCTCTCTCTTTTATTCTCTCTCTCTCTGCTGTCTCATGCTCCCTCCCTCTCCCTCTCTCTCTCTCTCTCTCTCTCTGCTGTCTGTTTCATGCTCTCTCTGTCTCTCTCTCTCTACTATCTGTGTCATGCTCTCTCTCTCTCTGCTGTCTGTGTCATGCTCTCTCTCTCCCTCTCTCTCTCTCTCTCTCTGTCCTCTTTCATGCTCTTTCTCTTTTTCTCTCTGCTGTCTGTCTCATGCTCTCTCTCTCTCTGCTGTCTGTCTCATGCTGTCTCTCTCTCTCTGCTTTCTTTTATTCTCTTTCTCTCTCCCTCTTTCACTGCTGTCTGTCTCATGCTCTCTCTCTCTCTCTCTCTCTCTCTCTCTCTTAGTCAACTATGACATCAGCAGCAGTAAAGAACTGTTGTGAGTGATAAATAGAAGTAAATTGTCATGTTGTCTGATTTCTGGTTTGTATCAGAGGAATCCAGCGGAAGACGACGGCACGTTTGCATAAGAAAACATCTCAGCCCGAGCAAAAGCTTTTCATGGCTCTTTATTTGCCAGTAAATATGTTTTTCATTCTGGGAGAAAATATCTTTCAGAGATTGGGAAACAAATGCTTAACTGACCACATGTTGCTTGTTTGCTGCAGTGGAGCTGAGAAGGTGCTTTGCAACGGTTGATGTTATTGTTGTCTATTACTATAATAATTATACTTTTAGGCTTTTGAGAGGCATTTGTCATCTGAGATGCTTTTTATTCTTGTATTTAGGCTGCTGAACCTCAGTTTTAATTTGTTGTCGTTGTTTCCCATTAAAGCACAAAACCTACAATTCTTTATTAAAGGATTAATTCACCTACAAATGAAAATTTTCTAATAGTTTACTCATCCTTCAGACATCTTTTTGTTTATTCGTTTGTTTGTTTGTTCGTTCTTTTTTCTGTTTCTTTTTTCTTTCTCTTCAGAAAATTTAAGTGAACAGAATCTTTATTTTGGGGTGTACTGTCACTTTAAGTCACATTGGCCTGAATGCAGAAGCTGGTTTCTGTTGCAAGCGCAGAGATTTGAAGCTGATCATTATTGGTTCTGTGTCCTTCTCACTCATGAGTCTAAAACTTACAGTGAAGAACATGCAAAATGATCAAAGAATTATATAATATGAGGATTAATTGTTTCCAAGTAATTTTATGATCTTCATGTGAAAGATCCAGTTTTACTGGGTTTTCTGGGGCGGTCTTTGTTCTGATTCTATAGTGGAATGATGTTTATAAGATTAAGAATCATATGCTTGGTTATGACAAAATAAGTGTGCAGAACAACAAGAGAAAACCGTACTGACGCTTTATTCCATTCTTATATTACAAAATAGCTTTCAGAAGGCAGTAGAAATCCAGTCTTATTTAAATAAGCAGCATGCAGTACTTATGATGAGAGCTCTCAAATGTGTCAGAAAAGTAATGGAATTGTAGTCATTTGACTGTAGGATTAAAAGAGAGAGACTGGGTTTTAACAAGAAAAAATGAATTGAACATTGCAAGAATACATGTGAAAAAGCGAGAAGGAGAAACTGGTGTTTTTGATTTGTGTGTGCTCGGCAGTTTATAGGGGAAATAAAATTGCTCACATGTGGCCTGCCGGTGTCATCCAGTGAGCTATCAGAAGAAAGCTTAGCCTAGTTCAGAAACACATGCCATATCGTGTAACATGATTCTGGCTTCCTTCATTGTGAGGTCTAAGAAGTGACGGCAGATTTTCACTTTGAAATCTTTTGTCACACTGTTAATCAGCATTCATGTAACAAATACCAAAAACTGAAGGGTGATTGTAAATGGTAGGTCGAGATTAAAGGTTGTGGATTTTTTAAAGGTGTAGACTTGAAGTTGAATTCTATAATGTTTTTTAAATATTACATTAAGTACTTTAACTTTTTTGATAAATGTGATTTATAATGCTAAAACAGTTCTACTAACATTACAGCAGGAATGTTTTGGGATAACTTTGGCTGATGTTCTCTATAATTTCAATGTTCTAAAAATGTTCCTGTTAGCTTGGAACCTGGCCCTGTTAGTACAGTAACAGTTACAAGCCAATTTGGGCCTGACTGGCAAATTTACAAAAAAACCTAGTTTCAGAATTGTAGGATTTTTACCTTTAAAAATGACACTACAGAGCTGTCATGCCCATTACATCACATCTCTGTGGAGGTGGTTGGGACATCTAAATTTGTCCACCTGCAGTCCTGATTGGTTGAAAAGTAGAGCGGGCGTGTCATTCTGTCCTTAACCTGCCTCAGATACACTCAAGAGTCTCTGACTTCTATCAAACACTTGCTGCTATATTTTGTCAGTGAAGTAAATATAGTCTCAGAATGAAATGGCAGTACACTTGCATTATTCAACATGAATGTTATAGACAAAAGCATCTCTGCCGCTCTTTTTAAAGCATCTCTCATCACTATACCTGCAGGTTTTTGTAATGGTGTTTGTTTATTTATGTGTATATATGTGTGTGTGTGTGTGTTTGTTTATTTATGTGTATATATATTTATATATGTGTGTGTGTGTGTGTGTGTTTGTTTATGTATGTGTATATATATTCATATGTATGTGTGTGTGTGTGTGTGAGTGTATATATATATATATATATAAATATAGATAGATAGATAGAGAGATAGATATATAATCATATAAATGTATATCTGTGTATGTATGTATATATATATACACACATACTTTAAAACATTAAATCAATAAAATGTTTAACATTACAGATGTAAAACCAATTTATTTAAAATGTCCTTTTTTAAATGCATGTTCTTTATCTTTAGACATTACATGCGTCTCTATGGCCCTTTGTTCACTGCAGTCTGTGGCTGGCCTACGGACATTAAAGTGATGTGTTTATTATGCAGACAATATAGCGCACAATTATGCATTGATTATTGTACTTCATAAATTGAACAAAGCAGGGCAATTAGTCTCTGTCATAATGAAAGACAAAAGCAGATTGAAGTCACTTAATTGTAATTCAATAGTTCTTCATCAAGGAAGAAAAAAGCAATATTTATTCATAATGAAGTCAATGCATTAAACAAAGGCAAGCGGCCGAACTGCTTTACAAAACTTTAAAAAGTTAAAGTTTACTTTCAGCAACATACATCTGCACTTCTGTCTGTATTTTATTCGTTTTGCATTGCAGAGACTCAGGGCAGATCAAAGGCAGAGACGGATCATGTTAAAGGTGTATTTCCAGCCCTTGTACATCTCGCTGGTGAGTTTAGCCGCCTCCTTAGAGACACGGCTTGTCTCGGCCTTTATTTCGATGTTATATAGAGAGAATCTACAAATACGCTGCAGTGTTCATATTTCAATTTGATGAGGGCAAAAATACAGCCGTAATCTGCCACACAAAAGCAATGTCATTACAGATGTGGCACATTATTCCAAAGTCGCAATGGGGGGACGGAAGATAAGGTGAAGAGAAAATATCAGAAGTGGTGAGTGAGAGCTAGAATTCGTCACAGACAGATAAAATGTTCCGCAGAAGATCTGGAGAACGTGTCAGTGTTTCGTTTTTCTTTATTCCGTCTGTCTTTACTTTCTGTCTTTTAAGCTTTATCTGAGACACAATGAATGCGGCAGTTTTATCGAAATAGACAAAACCGGGGCAGGATCTAGAAGCTTCCTGAAGGCTGACCTTGACTGTTTCCACCCATCTGCTCTGAGAGCTTCATCACACCAGTCATCTGATCTAGTAAAATCATTTTTATAAATAATAATTTTTAAAATAACTTGCTCTTTCTCTAAAAGTCTTTTCAGCTGATATCACTTTTGCATAATTTTATTGTAACATTATAACCTTGTATACAGTACGTAACTTTTTGCAAACTCATAAACTGGCATTCAGTTCCATTCAGGTATAAACACACACTTTTTTTTACTGTCCAATTACTTTCTGATTGAAAAAAATCATTATTTTTTCTTGTCGAATTCACTGTCACTTTAAATATGACATGTTATGCAAGTAAACAGGGTTATGAACAGGGTTTTTACATAGACAGTAATAACCTGTCAATACAAAAATGTAGAATCAATCCCACAATTCAACGTTCAGCTCCCACAGTCAAACTATTAGACTTGGCTGTATATTACATTTACATTTATTCATTTCACACGCTTTTATCCAAAGCGACTTACAGTGAATTCAAGGTATACATTTTTATTAGTAGTTGTGTTCCCTGGGATCAAACCCACAACCTTTGTGCTACTAACGCAATGCTCTACCAGTTGAGCTACAGGATCACCATATTATCTAAATTCACTTTGTTGAATATCACAAAATGACTAGCCTTTTTTTTGCTGTTAATTATAATGTGCAAAAAATATATATTTTATAAAAAACTTTTTTTAACTAAACATATGAGGGCCATGATACACAAGCCCTGAATCACATTGCATTCAAATCAAAGAAACTTCTAGATGACTGTACTCAGATCAGTTTTGAGACTGTCCAGCTAGCCATTGTTCTACTAGGAGTGATTTTTATATGATTCTTTTTTAAATTCCACCTCCCATGATTCCCCATGTGGCGCATTGCGATGTAATGAACGCAGGAAATGCAGGCTCAGCATGCAGAAATTCAGATAAGCTCTCTATTAAAAACTGAGTCTTTAATGTATTGATCAGTGAGGTGATGAGTTGGATGTGATGAAGGGGCTTGTGTGTGTTTGTGTGTGTGTGTGTGTGTGTGTGTGTGTGTGTGTATTATTTTAATTCTACATCTCAGTTATTATCAGTCATAATAGAGTTCCAAAACACAAAACACATATTGGCTATAAAATACATGTTAGAACAAGCAAGAATCATCCCAGAGTTATTTTATGTCTCTCTCCCATCTCTCTCTCTTTTACTCTTTCACTTACTCAGTCTGTCTTTTTTTGACGGATTCACAGGAGAGTAGTTTGGCTTGCTTATATATTCCTACCACAGTTTAATGTAAAAGATGAGCAAATATAAACACAACAATATGTTTTACCACATTTTTAATAAAAACCTGGTCAGAAAAGTGGGCATGTGGAAGCTGTCCTGATGTTGAAAACAACAGCATGATTGTGAGTGTGCCGTTGGTCTTCTACAACAGTTACTTCTGAGTAACATTTCAGCTTTTTTTTGTTCCAGCATGCCAGTGTCCCGGTGCACAAAGTTCAGAAATAGTGAATCGAGCCTGGTGTGAAAAAATTTGACTGGCCAGCACAATGTCCAGACCTGAACCCCATTAAACACCTTTGGGATGAACTGCAAGCCAAATCCCACTGCCTGACCTCACTGATGCTCCTGGCTCTCAAATGGAGCAGCATCCCAACAGCCGTGTTTGAACATGGAAAACATTCCCAGAAGAGTGAAAGCTGTTAGGAAAGCACAGTGAGTTTTCTATTAAGCCCTGTTGTGAAATGTTCGCAAGCACATACGAGTGCGGCGTCCATACTTGTGTAGTATATTTTTACTATTTAAAGCTGCAATACATAACTTTTGCCTCTCTATCGCCCCCTCTGTTTGAAACAAAAAACTGCAGGTTACTTTGTGTGTTTAGTTATAATGAAGAATGAATCCAACAGCTCAAATTATAAATCATATTTCAAGCTTGCTGTTGCAAGTAGAAATAAAAAAGTTTTGAACACTGATCTGTAATCTACCAAAAAAATAAAAAAAATTATGAATTGCAGCTTTTACATGCCTTAGCAATGTTTATAATTTCTCTATAGACCTGAATTTAGATATTCTACACATTTACTGGAGTTTTGTTATTTGCCGTGAGGGGTTTATACTTGTTTTCATTACATTAGATCCTTAATGTTGAACTCAATATGCAATTTCAGAAGCTAATTATGCCCTTCCGATCGCAGGACCAGGTGTTACAGACACACGTCTGTCTGGATAACTGACAGGAAGTTTAATGCAATCATGGAAAAATAAACAAACGAATAAATCGGAGTGGAAAGCATCACAGCATGTTCGGACAGGGCCAGTGGGATTCGGTTTATCTGAGAAGTGAAACTAATGAGGCCTGGCAAGCCGAGCTCACAGACAGACACAGATCTACATGTGAAGACAGAGAGGTCAGGGAGGCCTCTGCCTCCTGGACTTTAACTCTGTAGTTGTGACAGATCATGAACATGGTTTGTATGGGAAGCAGAGGCAGAAACTGCAGCTGTTTAATGTGTGTGTTTAAAACATTCTTACAACCTAAAATTGTTAGCTGGGTTTCTGTTATGCAGCAGTTTTGTGACTTCTTTAATAATAAGTATTTTTTCTAATATGTTGACGTATATTGTAATAACCACATATTAGAAATGACCTATATGCAAAAACATGATTGCAAATAGAAGTTGTGGCTGATCTGTGATTGGTTAATTTCTGTGATCATGTGATGATCTTACATCAGAGTTCTAGCAAATAAATCTTGGTCAGACTGCGTGTAAGAAATGTTTGGATAAGATGTTTGAAGACTTGTTCAGTACATGGTTTATTTTATGCTAACACTCATCACGGACAGCTACATGTGTTGAACAGGGCCGTTACACTTCAGGTTTAGAAATGTTCGTTTATAACACACAGCTGTGGTTTAACCCTGAGTATAATCAAAACAGAGAAATCCAGCAGGTGACTAATGGAGTCAGAATTAGATCCTTTAATTTTGAATTGCAGAGTCACCCGACATCTGGAAGTTTTGTGGCTTCAGAGCAGTTATGGCCTCTGAGCTGCTGAGAATGGATTTCATTCAGCCACGAATCGGACAGACGCGATAACATTAGCTTAAACGAAACGTGCGTTAATTTTCGAAGACTAGCTTTTCCAAAGCAATTTAGTTTTTTCTCTGTTTGTTGATATTCTTTTAAATGTGACAGCTGTGACATGTGTTTCCACCGCAGATGAATGAATGCGCTTTTTTCAGCTCCCCTGAAATGGTTTCATCTAGACAGGTGCTTCCTGTTCAACCCCGACATGAAATTAAACACAAGTCCAGATGTTCTGCCTGCAGACGGTCCAGAAACGTCGTAGAAAGACAGACGGCAGTAAAGCTCTTGCTCGTGAAAGAGAATTTCGTGTATCGCTGGTACAAATGCACATTTGCAAAGTCAACTTTCGCTGAACCCAGCACACGTTTGTTTTTGAGTCTGACACTGGATAATAAATAGAACTGTCTGAGTGTTTGCCATTAATGTGAAAGTGTTTGTGTTGGATTCAGTTTGAATGTGAACGCTATGCTACTGGTTCGGTCAGGTTTGTAGTTGTATAGTATGTGTACACGTAGTCTTTTCAGAGTCGATTTGGTTTTTAATTTGACTGTCTCTGCTGGTATGGTGGACTGAGGGCCTGTGGATTTCCTTGAACATTCGGTTGCATAATAAAGCTATAAAGGTCAGCCATGATTGATGCTTTGTTTGTCTCTGTCATTTTCGATTACTGGACTTCGTTGCTCTCAAATGAAATTGTCATATTCCGTCTTATACATAATTTTCTGCCTGACTGAAATTTGCCCCATTTGTTTCTGAACTGTGTGAAATGTAACCGGCAGCAGGAAACTCGTGTTTGAGTGTTCACTGCGTTTATACAGTACGTATGTTTATTCTAGTCATTAGCGAAGATTTGCAGAAACTATTGATGCGCTAAAATGACAGTTGGTCCAAAATTACCGTTCTGTGACATTATGTCGACTTTTAAAAGATGCTTTGCTTGGGAAACACGCATGTTTGTTTGTGTGGACGTTCCCTCAGAAATGCAGGACTGAGAATGAGCCACAGTTGTCTAAAGCTGAAGCTACCAGTTTGTTTTTTTAGTGCCTTTAAATGCATGTGGTGCCATTTATTTTGTCTGTACCATTTGAAAGCATGAGCAAAATCACAAACATGTTGAAAACATGAAGTATTAGTCAGGCCATCTGCGTGCTTTATAGAGCAACTGAGGGATATATAGCTCACCATGACTCTATTAAAAAATAGACCTGTACCATTTGTGAAAATAGAGGTCATGCACGCTAAGGTTGTGTGATACGGCTAAAATCAAACTTTTTAATAACCAGCTATAGATCATCCCCTCATGTGAATCTTAAGCTATGAGGTCAGTTTAAAATCGCATTTGAAGCAGGTGTTTTTAAGAAAGTAAATAAATGTTAGATCTAATTTTAGGGGAAGCATTTCTTTTTTAATATCTTTTGATTATTATTATATGCTAAAGCATTATAATTCTTACTGTTTTTTGCTGGCTTGCTAACATATTTCTTTAAATCACCTCTCTCTCTCTTTTAAAGATATGTGTGAGGACTGACACTCCCTCTCTGTGCCCTGGGCTGGTATTTTTAGCCCTCATTTGTTTGAAGGGTTTTTAATCTGAGGACATTGAAAAGTTGTGCCCTCTGTGAAGTCATCAATCATGCCAGGAAGAGACGTGTGGGTTTGTCTGATTTGTTATCTGTTATTTCTTTCTGTGGAGAGAGAGCGAGTGTCTCTCAGTGCCATGCCCGTCCTTAAGGCCATCACTTACAGAGGGCCACTGCCTGTCTAAAAAGAGCCAGAAACTTTAAGGGCGCCTTTGTTGGTTCGGACAAATGAGGGTGACCTTTAACAATAAAATAGACACCCACAGAGAGAAATAAAACAGCAGTTTAAATTAAGAGCGCCAAGCGGTCATTTCAAACGCTTCCTGTTGAACCATTTCGGGAGCGACGGGAACAAAAAAGAGTTTGAAGTTTTTGAAGTTGAACTTAATTATACAACACAATGTGGCCGGCAGCCGTCAATAATGAAATCTACCTGGTCAGATATATTGATGAACGAGAGGAATAAAACTTAATGTGTCCTGAGGCGCTCCAGAGAGCCATCAATTATGAATGTTATCGACGCGGCACACAGCGAAAAAGAAATGGAATTATTGCACGTAAAGGCCAGGATGAGTTCGGTCTTTTTTGTCTTCCTACCATGAATTACAAAACTCTTCCGGAAAATCATTTATAAATATTCTAGAAGGGCAGATGGATAAAATAAGAAGTGACTTGAAGCTTTGATTTGTGGCTGAGATTAAGAGAGTCTTCACAAGGGTTGTGTAGAGTGGCATAGTGTGATAGGTATTGGGACTTAACGAAAACATATGAACAAGAACGTTATTTTAAAAGTTTTAGGAACGTTCAACACGTCCAGTTTTATAGACGTTGTATTAACGTTATTGCTTGGTTATGTTTACATTCTGCTAACATTACTGCAGGAATGATTTTTTTTAGAGAACTTTGAGAGAACATTAGCCAATGTTTTGAGAACATTAGCCAATGTTTTGAGAACATTTCCTTATAGCTGGGTTCAGATTAGATTAATAACTGTAAAGTTGAACATATCAGTCATTTGCAAGCTTCCTGTTTAGTTTCCTTGTACACCTTCTATTAAAATACTATTTCTTTTTCCTGAGGTTTTTACAGTCTAAATAATGCGAACAGTTGTTTTGTTTAAAGATTACATTTCCATGTTTTGTGTAATTCATTTATTATTACTTTGTACGGCTCCCGCTTTGTAATTAAAGCCTGGAAGATATTTGCTGGTTGGTCGGTGGTTTAGTTGAGCTTGAATTCTAGAACACTCTACTGGAACAATTTATTGCCTCTCTGTTTCTGCTTAACGGACTGAGGTAACAACCTCACAGGTCCTCGGTTCAGACCTCAGACCGTTCCTTGTTTCTGCCTCTTCTTCTCCTCATACTTCTTTCAGTTTTACCACATATAAGATGAATTATTGAATGCTTTAGGGTTTCGGAAATCCTCTGAATTTTAAGCACCGTTTCCATCTTTGTCAACTTCAGAAGGCTTTACCGGGGCAAACTCACATCTTGTGTAACCTAACACTTTATTTTACTGATGTTTTGGTGTGTGTGATTGTGTTAGTCAGTGTGTGTTTCTGTTTTAGCCATCGACAGATCTGAGCCCCACTTGCTTATGTGCTTATTCCTGATGGTGAGTGTATTAGTTGTAACTTTGTACAGCACGCTTCATGTTATTGCCACCCTATGATATATTGCTTCATTTTTTTCCTCACCTTGTAAGCTGTAAGATAAAAGTGAATGCTAAATGCTTAAATGTTTAATACATTTACATGTTGCAGTATGTATAGTGGGATTAACAGTGTTAACTATTTAGCATTTTTCTAATTAAATATAAATTGTTTAATACCAATTTAAGTAAAAAATTGATTTGAAAAATGCAATTTTCTTTTAATGGTTTACATGAAAATGTTTATTGGCACATCTTATATACTTTAATGGAACGAAGGAAATATTTTTGTAGCGTAGACTTTTTGTCACAAATTCACATGATAAAATTTCAAATTGGTTTACCATTATAATGTCTTTATTATGTCTTTTTTCCAGTGTTCAGCATGTTTCCAGGTTTAAATTAGATTTCGGTTCCCAGATCTCTAAGTTTTGGACCCTGCCGTATGTGCAGCTGCGCCTGCGAGAAATATCGTTAAAGTTGCGACATAAAATGGCGCATGTACTGTTGAGATTCGGCCTGTTTCACGCAGGCTGCGAGCAAAGGTTTAGAGGTGCTATGATGGTGGATCAGATGATACTGCTTCTTACTGTCGTATATTTAAAGCAGAGAGTCTCAGCATGTGTGATAATGCTTTACTCATCTGTGCAGCTCAAGCTTCACAACTCTGCCCAGCATGCGTGCATGCGCTCCAATAATTGAAAAATCATGTATGGGGTGAGAGATATGTGCAGCACAGAGCTGCAGAAATATCATCAGTCCCTCAATCTCTTTTTTTATTTCGCTTTCACCCCCCTCTTCCCCCCCACTCTGCCGCAGCGTCCTTTGTCTGGTCTGGGCTTGAGCGTGTGAGTCTGGACGGATGGTAATCAGAGATGGAGTGGGTTAAAGGTTGAGTTTAATATAGCAAAATTAATTTACTTGATTCCTGGAGTCAGATTATAAATCTTACTTATGGTGAACTCCGCCCTTTTTTATCAGAGCCGAGCTCATTTATCTAGCCAATAAAACTGGCCACATGTGTAATAATTCCTCCTTCGAATTTAATTTTCCCCACGTGTTAATTGCGAAAAATGATTCAGACCAGGTCACTCAAAAAACAAATCAATAGCTTCAAAAAATATATTCAAATGTGACCCAGAAAAGCATTTTTCCATTTTGCCTATTGATTTTTTTTATGTTTTGCTTTCTAGTGCAGGATTATTTATGTAAAACGAGTGGACTCGACATGTTCTCCTGCAGCAGGCAGAGATTAATGCGTGATACTCCTTAGAAACATTTGTGTGGTTTTTTTATTTCGTTTCCTGCAGTTCAGTGAGGGGTCAGCCTGTGTCTTAATCTTGAGCTGAATTTGTTTTAATGCAATCTCTTTCAGTCTCGTGTCCAGAAATAATCAGTAAAAATGGCATTCCGTGATTAGCAAAGAAAAACCTAATATCAGAGTCTCACCACTGTCTGATAAAAAGCTGATATTTGAGCCAAAACCCATTTGACTTTTATTCCATTGACTTGCTTGGTTCTAATCTGACCCACTAATACTTTCACAACAAGCTACAAAGTCAGCAGTCACTTTTTCCTGCATTTGGTGTTAGTGGTTTTAGCGTAGCTAAAGAGCTGTATCTAAGCCTGTATTGGCATTAAGGAGCGCGGCTTTCCGTGTGGGCTATCCCAGCATGCACTGCACGGTGACCCACCTGGTCACACAGAAAACTGGGGCTTGGCCACCTGGTTAAATTCTGCTGATGTGTCCAGTAAAACGCTTCTCTGGAAAGTGCATTTGGTCACAGTGATAACAGAGAGAGTTCGGGATAGATTCTTGCATTATCTGCTTTGCCTGTGTTGTCAAAGTAAATGTTTGTCTTGAAATAATAAAACGTGTGTTTTGTTTACGTCCCTTAAAGCTAATGCCATTAACCTCCTACTTGTCAAAGGAATCAGTCAATAGCCACAGATCTGACTCAGAGAGAGAGAGAGAGAGAGAGAGAGAGAAAGGTAAGTACTTGAGCTACAAAGAGAGAATGACTTTATGTTTCTCATAAAAAGGAGGAAGAGAATATTTCAGCCCAAAGCCCCTTGTGTATGTAGGATTACCATGATGGATAAGGTGATTACAATATGGTTTGCCAATTTCTCCCAGGCAGAGCCCGTGTGTGGACTGAAATAGAATTTCCTCATTCAGATGGTTGTGAGAAGTTCTCGCCTCTAACTGTGAACCCTGTTGAAAGTTGGAACATCTATCAGATTCACCCTCCGAAATGAGATTTCCTCTGACTTGTTAATTTTGCACGTGAGTACGGCCTTTGCTGAGACCTCGGGCCACTTAGGGAGGCTCTGTTATTCCTTCCTTTTTTGAGTTAATTTATCTCTCGCTCCCTTTATGTACTTTCGCTATCGATAATTTCCCTGTCTTATTAAAGCTGCAAACAGAAATTCAGCCATCCGTGTCCGTGTTTAGCCTCCCCAGATAAAGGGGATAGTCCATCTGGAATGTTTGTGAATACACATGGACCGCTTCCATCCAGAATGGCTGAGGATGGCCATGTATATTTGACTTCTTTTAGTGGCAATTTGCAAGTCTATTCCTCCAATGAGGTGTGTCACCTTGAAGAATGACTCCTGGCCTCTGGGATGTCGCCAAACAACTCCGTCATTCAAAATGATAATAAGCTGTAGCTGCAGAAATATCCTGCACATACTTTGAATGGTCTTCACTGATTAGGTTTGAAAATAAAGGATTGTTTTGTCCAAAATAAGATGCAGGATTGGACGCTGTATTCAGTAGCCAAAAAAAGGTCAAATAAATCAGCCTTCCTGTGCCAAAAACATTCCTGTTTTTCTTCATTTTTTTATTTTGTGCTCAAAATGACTTCTGGAATTAAAAGATAAACTGCGATGTTGTTGAGAATGATCACGCTGTGTTTTCAAGGTTAGTTTACCCTGTTTTTTTTCCCAGAGTGCTTTTAGAGTTGTTGTTCATTACTGTTTATTTACATTTATAGTGGAAACCCTCTTCAAGCATTGTTTTTGCACGAATCTGTATTTGCCATCGCATCGCATTTAATGCGAGCGTGTATGGGCGCATTTCTCCAGGTGACAGATTGAACGAGAGCGCTGTGTGTTGAATGATGGGGGGAACATGACGATGGGGAGCGTTTGCTGGATTCTCATTGGCGGACGGGCGCAACAGAGAAAATGAGGGCTGCAGCAGCAGCAATGCAGCAATATGAATGATACATTACATGATTGTCTTAGACTGAACCTCGAGAAGCATGCAGACTGCAGATGCCGACTTCCTCCTGCGGTGTCAGACTCCATTTTCAATCTCTGTGTCCACCCTTCTGGCACAGCAGATATCTGATAAAGTCAAATATTATGGAACCACAGCAAATAATAATTTAGCTCTATTTTTTTAAGCTTAACAATGTCTGATGGCTGTTGAAATTCTTTAGATGTCATTATTGGTCTGGCCAAAATTGAATTGTCCAAAATACTTTTATTTGCATTTAAAATGGAAAGTCACAATCATTGAGTTTTCACAATCTTTTATTTGCAATGTGCATTTTGGACAGAAAAAGCACTTCAGATCAATTAAAAACATTATTTTTTATTGTCTTTGATAAACGTCGCATGTGGTCACAACAGATTTGTTGCTCTGGATAATGCCAGTATATCTTCTGACAGTGTTTTAAAAATAAATGAACCACTAGCTTGTTCCACTGGATAGTCGTGTTTTCACATACAGAATAATCACATTATTGTTAATCACATATTTTAAAGCTCACATTTTAAATATGTTTAACATGTTTTAGTTTTAGCAGGCATAGCATTTTAAGCAGTATGCTAAATTGATGAATTTGAATTTTAGGGCTTCTTTGTTTTGTCCCCTCTTTTGCTTTAATGACAGCTTGTGCATGTCTGTGCAGAACCTGGTGGTCCATGTTATGATCCAAAGAGTGTTTACAGTTTTCCATGATTCTGCAGAAGTGAGAAAAATTTTACCCCTTGCAAAAAGTAAGTAGCTTGTCACCAACTGGATTCTTAGATCTGTGATCTTGATACAGTGCTCTCAAATCTCAAATTTTGTTTATTTTAGGTTGTAATGTTTCTTTGTTCTCCATATTTCAGAAACCTAAACTTTCTATTTTTTAGCATTAGATTTTAAATCCCAAATATGAGACCTTTTTGAACCTCACTGTATTTTCCATCTGAAACAGGTCTGATGGAACAAGTGTGGTGGAATAAAATGAGTTTGTCAGGGATGAAAGCAGGACCATGTTTAATATGCATTTCAAAGGTCTAAAAAGGGCAGAAGTGGACCTCCTCCCCCTGCCCCACCCCCAGTTAATAATTGAGGAGATACATTGAGTGAGGAGCATTTAGCTTTCATCATCGTAACCTTTCATTGTCTTCGTATTCTTCTCTCGTATTGCTTCATCACTGGTTAATATAAAGCCTGACCAGAGCTTCTAAAAGCCACCACTGTAATGAATAAGCCTGATTAGAGAGTCAAACCAGTCTGAACTTTACATATATTTTCAGGCAGGGTGAAACAGTGTTGATTGGGAAAAAATGAGCAAATGTTCCTCGTCTTAATTTTTTCCGCTCATGTTATTGCGGCACCAGATCCGTAAATGTGTGGCGAGAGGAACGCCTTTTGATATATTTAATCCTGTTTTTTTAGGGTGGCAAACATACACAATTAAACATAATTGCAAGGGGTGTGCATTAGCAAAGAATGGAAGTTGACACCCCGTCAGTCTTTGAGTGAACATAATGCATAAATGCAAAAAAATCAATTAATTGATGCTGAAGGAAAGATACAGGTAGCTGTTTTGCCAGCCTGGAAAGCAGGTGAAAATATCCACGATGAGATTCCTTTCTGTAGGGGATTCCAGCTGAATATTCAATTCCCAAGAAAAAAATAAAAGATAGACAATATCAGCATTATATGCCTGCTGTATTTAGGGCTTTTTGCTCATTTGAGGGACTTAGCATGCTAGAAGATTGCTGTTGTTGTAACCCACATCAACCCCCCATTTTTTATTTTTTTTGCTTGTGGCTGAAACCAATCCCCAGCCCCCCAGCGTACCACATCATGCTAAAAAGAATGACTGCCACAGACTGATGATTTTCAATATGCCTGTATCTCCCGCAGTAGAGTTGAGGGGGAAGGGGTGAGCGGTAATTCATAACTGCTTTAAAATTGTGCACAGCCCAGGCAGCAGCTGTCAGAGGGTCCGAGTATGTAAATGTGCAGATAGGGAGTTCAACTCCAAAGTCCTCCTCCAGCCCGCATCAATCAGGGCTCCTGAATACATCAGGGGTATTTTCATTATAGCCTGTTATTTACTACATCAGGACAAATTATCCTGGCAGGCCGAGCTGCCTTCTTCTGGGCATCCTGGCTGCAGCCAACTGGGTCTCAGCGCTGGAATCTTATTGTAAACATTACAGGATAAATCTCACGATTGAGTCCATCAATCTCTGCGCTGTGTGGACGGCCACCGCCAGCGCTGCTGAAATTGTTAGCCGCGAGTTCGGTTTTTAAATATCAGTGTGAACCCGATGGACGAGTTTGCTTTACTTTCTTCCTTTTTCTTGTTGGCTGTTAACTTCTTTTTTCTCTGTATCTTTCTTGTAATGTCTCTGTTTTGTTCTTATGTGCTTCATCTTTTCCTCAAATGAAATCTCGTAAAAGTCTCTCTTAAAAGTTGTTCCTCCTACACATAAAATGGATACTTTGGTTTATGTTTAGGTCCAGTAATCTACATTGATTTTACAGCTCTTCATTCTTGCTTAACAATCACCTCAAGGATGTCTTTATATTTCTTCTGAAGACTTTTAGTAGAAACACTTTAGAAAGACTTGAGTTGATACCTAAATGAAACCTAACCAAGCAATGAGAGAGAAACCTTTAAGCAACAACATCTCACTCTTGCTTGTGCCTTTCTCACTGCTGTTCTGCTTTACAGCTTCTATGTTTGTTTCAGAAGACCTCCAATTCCAGTTCTGTGGTCTAATTGGGAACAAAGTTAATCTGTTGAAGTGATAAAATCTTTAACAAGTGGTGAGTTATGAGCTTACCTTCAGTTTTAACCATTGTTCTGCTTTGACCAGCACGAGTTTCTATCTTGATGTTTCTTCAATCAAAATAGATTGAGCAAACACAAAATAAAGCTGGATTTGAAAATAGTTTTCTTCTTCATTTGTAAGATGCACCTTATCTTCCCCTAGTAAGGACTGTCTTGAACCCTTTTCTCTTTATTAAGAAGCTCCATCACTGAACTGTCATCCTCCATCTTAAATTTCATGTCAGCCTGATTTGTTTTTTATAATTAAACCAATGCCATA
>JAZGTK010009553.1:0-17173 GCA_036877625.1 Ambastaia sidthimunki | reverse complement strand
ACATTTGCATAAATGTCCAACACCCAAATTCAGTATTTACTGATCGCAAACAAATGAACTTGTCATTCTGAGATGTCTGTTTGCTGTGTGTCATATTATGGCTTATAATGGGTTAAATATCATCATCTAATGTGCCTTCATTGAAATCATTACTATTAGTTTAAAGCTCTGGCACTGAATGCATTGATGTGATGGACTGAGAAATTTTAAATGGTTTTAAAATTGGCCACATTTCAGAAATATTACAATTTTGTTTAAACGTGATATTTGTGTTCCTGGATTTTCTGTAACTATTAATACGCATTTGATTATAAAAAATTGAATTGTTTGTAACTTATTTGATGATCTTCAAATCACAACGCAAAATACAAACATGACACGGGTTAAATAAAGATCCATTTGGACCAGCTATCAGAATAAAATAAACAGCTGTATTTAACTGTGTGCGCGCAATATAACTTATACTGTATGTACCTTTATTTTGTGGGTAATACTGTTTTACTCAATGTTATACTGTTTACTGTACATTGTACTTTTTTGCATTAAAAAAAAGTTAAATGCAAACATTTTCTTTGTATTAATTATTTGCTGTTGATCCACGTAACATAATTTTAATTTTGCCAGATATTTTGCTTTTATGAATGTCAATTGAATTGATGGAACAACATAATTTTATAGGTAGGCCTACGTGTGTAAATCCAGTCTCACAGACACACACACAGACACACACACACCATTTTACTGTTAGCACACTGATGGCTGCATAAATATATCTTATTGTGTAAATGAGCGCCTTTGTTTTTGTTTAGAAATATAAGGAGTACGAGAAGTCGGTGCGAATAGAAGACATCGACGGCGCAAAACTGGTGAAAAATTTGGCTCAAAATATGGAAGAAATGTTTCGGAAGAAAGCAGAGGCCACACGAGTAAGTCTACACTTATTTATACAGCCCTTATAATTTAAAGGGAAAAGTTTAGGAATTCTGTATGTTTGGATTTTGTTAACAAATCTACAGATTAAATAATAAAATAATTCCATGTTAATAATTGGCTTTCTTCTTTTATTATAGGCCTTTGTTGAAAGATTTTTTCCATGCATTCTTACAAAATGTTTAATTCACTATGTGCCAATCCAGTTTTTGTCTTTAATGCAACCGCTACGTTATTTGTTACTGACTTATAAGCGCATCTCGATTAACACACAATTCTTCTATATAAATGATCATATAGATTTTCGCGTTACAACTCGCTCGTGTCGTTATTCTTGAGAGACACACTGCAGCCTTTAATTGCCGGGCTGTGTGGAGGAGATAGTGTTATCTACCCCTGCAGATACATGCTGTCTTTCTCCTTTAAGTTTATGATGCAATGGAGTCGGTTTACAATGAAAGGTAAATCCCATAAAATACACCTCATGCATCTACCGGTTTAATAAAGTAAATGGACCTATATGTATGCGAAATTATTTTGCACGCGTTTATTGGATTTGAAGGCGTTATGCAAATTTGACCACCGAAATCCAAGTGCATTGTTGCGAAATTAATTTTTATTTTAATTGACAATAACCAAAATAAACGAAATTTAGAAAACGATGTCTTGCATTTAGAGTTATTATACAAAGGCGTTCGGGGCATTTTTTTGTTTGTTTGCTGGAAACAATCTGTTCATCTCGAGCAACACTTGTGCTTGAACTTACTTAAATACTTTTTTAAAATAAAAACGTGTTTGTAATATAATTGTGATTTGTAAATGAATTATTACGTGATTAAAAATGGCAACTAAGCACTGAAGCTGTCTATTGTTGCTATGGTGACCTCCTTCCGCAAACTAAAATTCTGTAGTTTTGTATATCTTCTGATTTGGTGCCAGAAAGAAAATACACGCTGGCTTACTTTGAGCCAAACTCTGTACTTACTGAAAGCTGTTTATAAAGTTCCCTAAATAAGTAATATGTAGGATTACACCTTCACGCCGCCTATATTTGGTTTAAACCCCCCCACCCCAAAAATTCAGTTTTGATGTAGTGCAATTTATGCATTTATTCTAATAGCTATTACCTTGTTAAAGCGCGCACATTTTAAATATAACCTCCTTTTTAATTCATCACCTTGCAGCTAGGTTAAGATTTCTAGAAGGTGTTTGTGAAGTTGGCGCAAAGCCATGTTGTTGTTTGTGTTGCTATAATTTCCAGGAAATACGACAGATATTAATTATATTTCCTGAAGCGTTTTGTGGATTGGAAGCAATTACACCGCCGTGTAACAAAGAACGCAAGCCAGCACTTCTCAATGACGACCAGAAAATACACTGTCCTTTAGCGTGTCAGTGCACGCGCACTCACGCGCACTCACTCACGCGCGCAAAGCTGTGTTTGGAGCCACGGTACGAGCCGCCACGTGAATTAACACAACCTGTTTGCAACCAGACAGGAGATGGGCTAAACATTGCAATGAAGAATAGCGTTAAAATAACTCTCAAATTAAAATTTAATAGTGCTATTATTATTTGGACAGTTTGGACAGGAAAATCATAAAAGTATATCAGAGTTTTTTTTTACATGTAGCTGTTATTATAATCATCACAAATGCATGTGTAAAATCGGAAGTTTAAAGTAAACGAAGCCCACCAGGAACGTATCTGTGTTGCTGTCCATCATTCAGACTTTCTGCTGTTCTTACGGTCATGTCAATCATGTTTAGAGGCTTGTAGAAGCTGCGGAGGAGGCTCATCTACAGCACGAGGAGAACCCCGACCTACAGGTAAGTCAGTATGAACATACTGTGTGTGTATTTACAGTATTACAGTATAGGGTAGATTTCAGGACCATGGACAGATCTCTGCTCACAAACTGCTTTAAAAGCCCCTTATGTTCTAATGTTCTGATAACGTAAGTTATGCTCTGGTGAAGTGTGAAAAATGAAGGCATGAAAATAACAATAATATACACTGAATGTCATTTTTAGGGTAAAATGTAAAAAATTTGTTCTAATTTTTGTAGAATAGAATAGAAAGGAATTTAAATAAAATCTTGTGGAATGTTTAATTGTAAAGTTTTTGGACATTATAATCTATAGTCATAATCTATAGCTTCTGATATATATATAGATATATATATATATATATATATATATATAAGCCCCCCCCACCCTTCGGCCTCCACACTCCGACTAAGATAAATGACTTCATGCTTGCCGCGCTATTCAGGGGCAAATGGAAAATTCACTGGAGCAAAATACGTTAAAAATAATGGTACCCCCCTCAGTAATGAATTTACGCTGTGATTCTCATATACGTTACAACACATACGATTCATAAACCATCCCAGTAAGTAATTATATTATAAGAGTCCATTTGCAGCCTCTATATTTCTTTATGTAGTTTTTATATAATAACAAACATTGGCAATATTTGAATGTCAAAATGTGGCCATGTGACTAAACGGAACATTACACACAGTTTTATGTTTGTGTATTTTATAGCTACAATCTTTGTTCGCTATCACTGCTTTTTTTACACACCTTTTACACACGTTCTATTGATTTTGTAAGACTGAATTACAGCACTGTTGTATATTTTATGAATAATTTGTGCATATGATCAACAAGGAAAGTATACGACTAGATGCATAATTTCTATATACATTTCTATTTTTTAATTGTGTTTAGTTCTTGTAAGTATAAACCATACAACACTTAAATTATATTAATAAAAAGAAAAACGTACATATAGTATTAAAAACATAAATGTACAGAATACACAACTTATCTGTTGTGGCATGGATTGTGTGTAAAATAAAACACACCTTTCAGTGTGTTCTGCTAAGAGTTGGCAGGAAGTGAATTTGGTGTGGATGAAACGGGTTTGACTGTGACTGTCAGAACGCACTGAAACCGGGGGTCCGTCAGGCGTGCAGAACCTGCTCCTGTTGTTTGTTGATAACCCTCAGAAGCTTGTCGCAGTGCTGTCAGAAATGCTGAGTGTGGAGTGTTTCTCCTGTGCCTCGCTCCCCTCCTCTCTACCTCGCCCCCCCCTCACCCCTCACACCCCAGGGGTGTATCACCGGAGCGCCCAGCCGTGGTATGAGCTGTCATTGCTGTGCTTTGTAGTGATGCCCCCCTCCCCATCCCACCAACAGAAGCCTTTTCCCCCAGCAGTGTGTAAAGCACACACACTCACACACTGTTTAATGGTAAACACAAAGGTGTTACCATACATTCACCTTACAGATAGATCGTCCCTTTTCGCAGAATGACCTCTGGTCCATTACAGTGAGCGGCCGTTTAATCACGAAATGCCTCTGGACATAAACTAAATGTTTTTCACCAGTTAGTCTTTATAGTTCAAACGCAGAGGTTAGTGCCAGCACAAAATGTCTCGGCTATAAAATGTTCATGCATGCGATACATCTGTGCACATAACATTTTTTAAAGTTCTTGATGGTTTAATCCAACTGTTCATATAGTTTATATAAAATGTGAACTTTTAGGATTTTAGGTTAACATTTATTTGGATGTGTAAGAAAAGATGTATTCTGCTGTATCTTAGAACTTAGAAGTAAAATCACAAATGAGATCTTTTTAATGTCTCTGTTGTTTCTTTTTAAAACAATGAGATCAATGAAACTTTTGCGCATTTTTAACACAAGGCTGTAATAATCTCACATGTTTCTCCTCCAGAGTTTAGAGGAGATCTCAGCAGTGTCTCAGCATTGTCTCAGCAGTGTCTCAGACTGTGCTTTTGTTTGTACAGTATGAGTATTTCAACGCCGTGCTGATAAACGAGGTGGACGACGATGGAAACAGCGTGGAGCTCGGAGGAGAGTTCATCCTGGAGCCTAACGAACATTTTAATAACCTGTCCGTCAACCTCAGCCTCAGTGTGGTGCAGGTGCCAACCAACATGTACAATAAAGGTGATGCATCCTCTTACCTGGGCATACAGTATATGAGGCGCGATTCTGCCTGGTGGTTACCTGTACAGAACAGTCTGTTAGCATTGCCATTCATCTCAATGGCATCGACTTGGAAAATCGCCACCTGCGTGCTGCTATCTTCCCTCGCAGGCCCTCAGTTTTGGGCACACAGATCACCTGTGTGTGCCATGTAATCAATCACTTTGGGGCAGCAGGACAATCCTGACAGTTTGATTGGCTCGTGGCACCACAAGAATGTAATTGTAATATTTGCAATTTAAATGTTGCTTCCACACTAAAAATGTATATCAGAGCTACTTTTGCATGGTAGCATTTTTCAGCTGCTGACACAACCCCCTGGTTTTAAGCCTCATTTTGAACTAGTTAAAGACAAGTATGAGGTCATTTAGGCAGATTAACTGAAGGAGAGAAAGCAAAGACAACTTGATTGAAAAGTAACTCCAATGTAATTCCAGAGTGAAAGGTAGAGAGAGAGAGAGAGAGAGAGAGAGGGGGGTAAGTTAGTGTCACAGAGAAGTGATAATAGCCAACCACCTCAGGTCATTCTGAAGTTACTGATCCGAGAACAGGCCCCTCAGTGTCAGTGCAGTTCTGTGGGTCAATAACTACCTGGGGACTGCGCAGTGAACAAAGCCAAGGGCTCGGTGCACCAGCGACGAGTGCGTTTAGAACAGAGTAATCACTCTTAAAGTAGCGGCACCTCTGTGATGTGTTGTAGCCTCAGTGAGCGATCGTGAGGATGCGCCTCGTCCCTTTGTGAGAGCTCATAATGGCCTTTCAATGGCCTTGCTTTGTGAGACAGAAGGACAAAGGGGAGAGTTTTTTTATGGACTCTGGTTGGACTCCGAGCAGGAGGGGGGAGGAACTGGGTTGGATTGATTTAACTCCTGTGATTTTGGCTTGTAATCCAATGAATGAAATTAAGTTTAAATGTCAAATGAGAACTGTTTAAACAATGATTCTTAAGCTAATGATGTTTCAGATAAATTTTGAATCTCTATCTTCATCCTTTCAGACCCTGACATAGTTAATGGGGTCTACTGGTCGGAAGCTTTGAACAAAGTTTTTGTGGATAACTTCAGAAGGGACCCGTCCCTGATTTGGCAGTATTTTGGAAGTGCCAAGGGTTTCTTCAGACAATACCCAGGTGCGTAATGTGAACACCACATCAGAGCAGCAAATGATGAAGATCAAACCGGCTGATTTTGCTAATGTTTTAATTTTACAGACCACCAGAGAGGACATAAAGAAAATTCATTCCATTAATCAAAACCTCTGCTGGAGTTCTGTAACTCAAGCACATTTACATCCAGTAACATTATGCTGCATTTACATATATTAGCTATTTGTGCTAAACAGATGGCAGTGCGGTTAAAGCCGTCGGCTGCAGAGATGTGCCACAATTTGATTTCTAACTAAAGAGTCTGCAGAGAATAAAACATTTAATAACTTAAATGACTCGCATCCCTTGCAAACATTTATCTTAACAAAGTACCAAGGTTACCACAGTTAATATTATAACCATAATAAATCAATCTGGGATCTACAGAACAACATAAAATTACATTTCTGTTTTGATCACAGTGGTGGCTAAGTTTTATTTCTGCAACATTACCCGTCATAAATACGGTATTTTAACAACAGGTGTAGAAAAAAAAGAAAACATTTGGATAGAAAGTGTTTGTCAATATGTAGTAAAAGTAATACATTTTTACATTTGTGTGTTTCAAGGTGTGAAGTGGCATCCAGATGAACATGGTGTCATCTCATTCGACTGCAGAAATCGAAAATGGTATAATCCATAAATACAGCATGTCTCATTTTTAGTTTAATTTTAAACTAAAAATTTTAATTTACAAAATGTTTGATTTAAAATTATTTGTAATATGATCAATTATTTAGTATCTATTGTTCAAGATTTAGATCATTGTAGATCATTTTTGATTCAAGATTGAAGTTCTAGATCCAGCAGGTTTCCAGGTTTTTTACGTTTTAGATCCAGAAGTTTCTTCATCTAGATGTCTGTGATCTCAGGTATATCCAGGCGGCCACGTCCCCTAAAGACGTGGTGATTCTGGTGGATGTCAGTGGAAGTATGAAGGGTCTGAGACTGACTATAGCTCGACAGACTGTCGCGTCCATACTGGACACACTGGGGGACGACGACTTCTTCAATATTATTGCGGTGAGCTGATGTACAGCTGATGACTGCTGTGGCATTGGTTTTATGTTTAAAATGTAAATGTTAAAGTGTCTGTGTTTGTGTTATTTTCTTCCCACTGATCTCAGGACAAGTTTTCATTGTATTTTAAATGTTGAGAAGTTCACTTTTGAAGCTTACAGTACATTTACATAGTACAACAAACTTTGTTTCCAAACATTAAGATCAATTTTTCACGATATGACCCATTAATACCCGCGACCGAGGTGTTTAGCTCACTTAGCCTACACATTAATTTAAAAACTAAATGTCTAATGTGTCTCATATTATATTGTGTGTTCTCAGTACAACCAGGAGGTCCATTATGTGGAACCCTGTCTCAACGGTACCCTGGTTCAAGCTGACAGCACTAATAAGGATGTATGTCTTTCTTTTCTTAAATAATGATGCACGCTTTCTTTCAGTAATTACCTAATTCTCAATGAAATTAGGGCGTTTGAAACATATCTGAAAGGCATTTCTCATGTTCTTATTTATCAGCATTTTAAAGAGCATCTGGACAAGTTATTCGCCAAAGGAATCGGACTCCTGGGCAACGCGTTGAGTGAAGCGTTTACTATCTTAAACGAGGTGGGTAAAGATAACAGAAGGGTCGGTTTTGCAAAAAGTGCGTGTATGCGTGTGCGCGCCGCACGCCGATCTCTTAAAGATCTCGCGGTCCCGCCCCTTTGCGACACCTCTATCTCTCGCAGTGATTAATTGCGGTAATTGGCAGCCATGATTAATGCGCCGATGAAAGCGAAGGCAATTGCGAACGAGATAGCGCACAAAGTCAGTCCAGTCGTACCCTTTATCTCTCTTCTCAGGCCACTACTCCTGCAGGAACGAGAGACAGAAAGGAGGACGCGGTTATATCTGTATTTGTCACATTCATTAGAGACGGACCATTAATATGGTAATCGTAAAAAGCAAGTGTCCGGCCCCTTTAAAAGGCCGCATGCGGTGTTTGTTTCTGATTGGTTGGAAGTTAAAAAAATAATAATAAAGGAGACGCAGTCTTTAAACTTTGCGAATGATGTCATGCACTGTGTCGCAGTGATGATGATGATGTTGTATTAGTGAATCCAAAGTCTGATCATCACCCAATGGGTCTAGCAGGTCCTTATAAGTAATATTGCAGATTGGCCAATATTAAAATACTGTAAAGAAGTCTAAGAGACAATGTTGAAAATCTGGGATTAAACATTTTATTTAAAATAAGAAAATCTATATTTTAATGAAGTGATAGTAAATGCAATTTATTTAAGCCCTGTTTCTTTCCACAAAGCAAACCTGTGACACTGTTAAACTCATTTGCACAAAATGTGATTTTCTTGCATTCACTAAAGCACAAAAGATGCTTTTAAGAATATGTTTTAATCGTGCTGGGATAATCTTTATGTATTTTTGAACGGATGAAAGTCTGTATTGACCAATCAGCTTCTAGGAATCTATTTAATAATAAAGAGTTACGACAGAATAAACTGTTTTCACGGGCATCATCCCCTGAACATCTGTTAATGTCTCTTTAAGGCTGATAATGTAGTTTCATGCATCACTGTGATTATATCCTGTTTGCTTTGCTTATTTACTTTTTCTCACCAAAATTGATTTTATTGTTAAACAGGAGGTTTATGTGCTATTGAATCTCACTAGACTGTTTGATATTTTAGTTGATTCTCTGCTTTGCTGTTATAAATGTTGTACTAAATTTATTTAATAATCCTCTCTCTTTTTCTCTCTCTCTCTCTTTCTCTGTCTGTCTGTCTCTCTCTGTCTGTCTCTGTATGTCTCTCTCTCTCTCTCTCTCTGTACAGATTAATCAGACGGGTCGTGGCAGTTCATGTAGTCAGGCGATCATGTTGATTACAGACGGAGCGACTGAAATGTATGACGATGTTTTTGCCAAATATAACCTGCCTGAACGAAAGGTAAAGATGAAAACTGTTATAAAGAGAGACTTTAAGAATAAAGGGGATATTTTGCATTTTGTTTCCTGAGACTTTTTAACATGCCCCACCTCCACCCCTCACACTCAAGGGTAATTTTCCTTTTGAAAAATGTTGACATTCTGAAGAACTGTGTTCACTTCCTCTGGCGATCTCCTCAACAGCCTGTCGAGAAACGTTTAATGTATTTTGATTCGCTGAGAGCAGTGTGTTTGACACACTCTTTAACACTGGGTAAAAAATGTGAAATAAATTGCTTTAGATGGTTCACACATGTCACTGCCCGTGGCAGTGCTGAATCGGTCACCTGCTTGCCCCCGTGACCCCGGGGTCGCCAGGAGCGATTGGCTTTACAGTACCGGGTTCTTCAATGCGATTCTGCATTGGGTGAGCACACCAAGCTTGCGTTCAGCCTGTATTTGCTGCGTCTGTGAGTCTGCGTCTCATGTTCTAATCGGTGGGGGGTGAAATGCATTTTTACAGCCTGCAGAAAAAAGTGTGTGTGGACTGAAACGTGTGTGCGTGAAAAGTCGCTGGCCCACTGCGGTGTAACAGCTCAGTATTGGTTGGAATCAAAAACCATTTATACATGGGAGACAGAAGCAATGTACTGGGAAATGGGGGGATGGAGAGAAAAAAAGAAACATTGAGAGGACAAATAAAAAGATGAGACGAGAACATACAGCTGTTTTCACCTTCATGCGAACAAGTGAAAAGATGAGCAACATAATGAACGCGTAAACTGACAATTCTTTCAACATATGGCAAACATTTTTTCTGGCTGATTTGTTACACCAGTTGTGTAATTAAGTAACTGCGTCAAAGCAGTTTTCCAATGAGCAAACAAGTAATCAGGTTTTATACTGACATTGCCGAAATTGCATTGTGGGAAATGAGCACATTTCTGGTTTCAATTCTGAGCAATTCAGAGAAACTGTTGTGTGTGTGTGTGTTTCAGTGTGTTAGATACCACATCCAGTTTGGAGAGACAAAGAGTGTTGCATCTAGTAAGGGATGCATACATTTAGCCAAGGGGATGCGTCTGTGCACGTTTGGTATATGGGATGAGAACGACACCATTAATGTTTTCTTTCTCTGCACAGGTTAGAATATTTCCCTACCTGATTGGGCGTGAATCTGCGTTTGCTGATAACCTGAAATGGATGGCATGCGCTAATAAAGGTTTGTGTTGTTTGTTTATTCGTTTGTTTTGGTTTTGTTTAGTTAGTTTATAGAGTTGATTGGATTCACATTTCATTTGAATTTTTGCTAATTAGTTCATTAATTAGCCTGGCTGGATTCCGCTGGAGCAGGTTAGCGTGGCGCATTAGCTTGCCAGCTCTGTGGGTTTATTGATTTGACGGCTGCAGGAAATCGTGCGGGTGTTGAGCGCTTGATGGGAGTGTGACGGGCACTGGCTCAGCTCACAGAGCTGACACGCAGAGGTCAAAGTTCAGCTCAGCCTAAATCACTCTTCCTGTCAGCTCAGCTCCCGTGGCTGCTCAGCTCTGATCACTCCCATGTGGCCGTTCCACGGATGACTGGCCACGGAATGAGGGACTCTCTCTCTCCCTCTCTCTCTCTCTCTCTCTCTCACACACACACACACNTCTCTCTCTCTCTCTCTCTCTCTCTCACACACACACACAAACACACACACACACACACACACACACACACATTACTGCACCTGGAGCCACTGCAGTGGTATACGTAAATTTTTTTAAACCTCAAAATAAACGTTAACACATTTTTATAATGAAGTCTGCATATATATATAATGCATCATAAAGAAGTCAGAATGCATTATAATACTTAATACTTTTCATCATTTGTATCGTCTCTTAATAATTTTAGGCATAGTTGTAATACTTGTCTCATTATGACACATTTTTATGCAGATTCTGTGAGAAATTCTCGGAGGAATGGATTTAAATATGAAAAATGTGTTAAATAGAGCACAGCGATGTACTTATTGAGAGCTAAAAGCATCATCAGACTAGCCGAAATATTTAATAAAGGAACTCAGACGACAGGAAGTTGTATAGAATTTGTGAATGATCGACCTTTAAGTTCTGCAGGTATAGATCACATAGGGGCTTGATTATATATGATGCTTTATGTCCTTTAAAAGAATCATGAATAGGTTACTGTAATGTACTGTAACTGTTGTTGTATTGTTATGTTGTTACTTATGAATGTATTTACAGTATGAAACGTGTAACAGTACAGTAATACATTTTGCCGGCTTTGTAACATAATTTCTTCATGAGATTGTTGTAAAGCATTTAGAATATATGTTTTTTTTTATTGTAGTCATGAAGTCTGTGGTTTGTGATTGTGAGTTTTGTGTATGTTGTCTCATTAGTGAATCTGTGATGAATTGTGTGTTTTGCGCAGGTTATTTTAGCCAGATCTCAACGCTGGCTGACGTTCAGGAGAATGTAATGAGATATTTACATGTGATGAGCAGACCAAAAGTTATTGACCATGAACACGACACGGTCTGGACCGAAGCTTACGTGGACAGCGCAGTAAGTATATAAATCAGCATATAATGTTTCTGTACGTTTGTGTGTTTCTTTGTACAGCTGCTGTACAAGTCCTTAAATTTACCACGGTACCCCTAGTTACCACCGAAATAGTGTTGTTACTGAAATAGTGACACTTCTAAAGCATCTGTTAATTTGATTTCATGATAATTCCAGCATTTCCATACAACGATACGAGAACAGGAGCAGGTCACACACAGCATTGTGTGTCTCTTGTATGTGTGTTGACGTGAGCACATGTCAATGACGCATATTATTTTTCTTCCTGTGTCCCTATAGCTCGCACAGGCACATAAGGTAACAGTCGTAACCGGTGTCTCTGCGGCTCTGTTCCAAAATCTAGTGAGCTGCCTACAAAGGCAGCATTTTCAGGCATCATAAAATGACAGCTTTTGAAATGGAAATATTTTGTTTTGGCCATATTTTAAGGTAGCATTGCATGTATTCTTAAGGTAGCATTGCAAGCAATCCCACAATGCCTTGCAACAAGCTGAAAAAATATATTATGGCAGATGAAGCAGGTGTAATGTTGATAACAATTTAACTTAAATTCATTCAACACTGAGTAACAGTAACAAGTAACAGTTCAATCCAATTAAAAGGTGAAGATTTTACTTTTTTGTGTGTGCTGTGCATTTTTATGCTTATCAGAGCATTGTGTTGTTAGCTTAGCAAGATGTTAGCACCATGCCATCTCTATTGAAAAATGTTTAAATCGAGTCTCTTGTGCAATATTAGTTTGACGCATGGAGAAATTTTAAATAAAACACTTATGAGGTCCCGATTCAGTTAGAACGCTGCCTCAGAAGGCAGTTGCCTATGTAGATCATAGACAACAAGGCAGCTCATTAAAGTTTGGAACAGAACCTGTTTGTGTCCATTCTGTCACCCAGATCCTGGTGTCTTGCAACATTTTCTCAACGTGTTGCCGATGTGTTTTCAGTATTCCGTCTTGGGAATCTGAAATGTTTTCATTGCTGTTCAGTTGTGGTGCAGAATGCTACAGGAATACTCAGAAAGGAGGCGGAGCGGGAGATAAAACGAGAGTTTGAGAGAGGGTTTGATGTGGTCAGAGATAAAGTTTGGCTTCACTTTGCTGAGTGTGTCGTGAACTGCAACAGCAAAGCTATGCCATTTCAACACTGATAAGTCCAACACACACATACACACACACATTCTCACCCACCCAATGTCTTTGACACCCTTTTTCTCTCATACACACACACAGATGATGGTGTGGGGTGTTGGGAATTGTTTTCCAGAGTGTGTTGCTGTATCTTGGCCACGGAGACACCCCATTCATCATTTTGTGGATCATTGCCTTTTATCTCCTAAACCCGTAATATAACTGACATTGGAGCAGAAGGGGTGAGCGAGATAGATAGAGACAGAGAGAGAGAAAAAGAGAGGAGGGGGTGAGAGAGGAAGAGGGAAGCACAAGGTTAATTCACAGATTTCAGTTTGGCTCCTGCAGGATACACCTCCAGCGTTCTGCACAAAGCCAACCAGACTGAACAAATGTTGGACTAAACTCAAACTGAGCTTTAGGGTTTGTTTAGCTTCTGAATCTAAGGGACGGCAAGAAACTCAGAATGCATTTCTATGGGACTGAGGGAGGTTCTGTCACCTGTTTTAAGCATAAAGCTTAATTTAGAAAATAAAGTGAGCATGTGCAAATGGAACGAGACAAAATGCTTTTGAAGATGCTTGAAGATTTGCAGTACTGTGATGTAAACTTTCATGGTCAAATAAACTACAAGAACATTATCCAAAAAATACACTTTTGTGTTGTACAGATTTGAAACAACAAAAGTGCTCCAAATAATGACAATTTTCATTTTTTTTTGGTGAAAAACGCCTTTATTATTTTATTTTATCCTGCTTCTAGGGTCAATCAATCTTTTAATGATATTTCAGCATTTTTAGAGAAAAAAGCAATACTGTATTTATTTTTATATATTTCTTTTTTGCTTTCTTTCACAAACACAAACAACTGCACTTGAATCCTCTGCAGGGCTGTAGTAAACACACACACACACACACACACACACACACACACACAATGGTGAGATGGGAATAGCCTACTTTCAGTAAGCTCATGTGTTAAATCATGTCAACCCTCATCGTACCAGCAGCTGAGCTTACAGTTCAGCCTCAGAGATGAGCCATCTTCACCCGATCACCCCTCACTTGTCTACACCCCGCGCGACCATTAATCATAATGCTGGTTTGAATATTTCATATCGCGGCAAGTGTAGGACAGCAGAATGTGAGCGGCCCTGAGGTTTAACGTCTATCTGAAATCTGTATTTTGATGTGTTTCTGCTCTGTGCTGTGTGGAAACTCCTGTGAGTGTTAGTCAGATAAACTTAAAGTGGTCGGTCTGTCTGCCAGCAGCTTGGAGAGAACAAGGGTCCGAATCCCATGACGACGGTGGCCATGCCTGTGTTCAGCACCAAGAACGAGACGGTGAGGAGAGCAATGCTGTATACAGTACAGTACAAATACAGTACACCTTTTTTTTTCTGTTTTTTATGGTACGGTAAAAAATCTTTTGCGTGCATCCTAGTATGCTTGAATTAGTTACTATATTTGTTGGGCACTTGTTGGTTGTTTTCTTTCTCATCATAATTTTAGATCTGTAAAAATCACATGTACTTAATGTACAGTTTTTTGAATCTACTAAGGCTTTTTTGAAGTATTTAAACACGCACATTTGCATCGACTACATATGAATGCCAATGAAATTACACGAATGTAAAATGGCAGAACGATACGTGTGTAAAAATAAATTGATTCACTGTCTGCAGAAAAACCAAGGCATCCTGCTTGGTGTCGTAGGCACTGACATCCCCATTCAAGAGTTAATGAAAACCATACCAAAACACAAGGTAGGACATTATTAGCGCTAAATAATTCGAAATCAATTTCAATCTGTTGGATTTTATACTTTCTGTGTCTTAAAAGAGTTCGAGGCGTACTGATGCTATCGTTTTTTTCAATCTTATCTTCTTTTCTCCAGCTAGGAATACATGGATACGCTTTTGCCATCACCAATAACGGATACATCCTGACACATCCTGACCTGAGGCCCCTGGTAAGGACTGATATCTTAATCCGGGCCCGTAAACGAACACATGTCCAGCCTTATATTAGCGCTATAAATTCAAACACCACCTAAAATGTAGCAAAAATATGATCACATAGACGATTAGCTACAGCAGTTACCATAGAAACTGACAGCAAAACACATCCATATCCAAAACAACAGCTGGCTCAGGTAAACTCCACCCACATGCAGTGTGTGCTTGTGAGGGCGCTGGTGGGACGCTGTGGTGCATCATGGGAGATGTAGTTTTTTGTAATCCCAACCCTTTTCCTCTGATATATTGCATGCAGGAGTAAAAGCCCATTCATGTGCCTGCCAGGGCTGATCAGAGCACTGAGGTAACTCACCCTTCACAGGGACACCCCTCACCACGCGTGATCGTGTGTGCGTGTGTCTCTGTGTGTTGTAAACGTGTTGGTGTACTCGTCGTAATGTGGCTCCCGTGCTGCTGTGTATTAGTTTGTGTTTGCGTAGCGATGGTGTGCATTAGTCAAGGCTGCGATAAACCATTCTGAATGTGTGTTAAAAGTGTTTGTTTAACAAATCAGAGTGTATTTACGAACCACACTAACTCTGTGTTGCCGAACAGTGATAAACAGAGACAGTGTTTTTTATTATTATTGTATGTAATAAATGCAACAATGATTGTTAGTAGCAGTAAATTAGATTACATTTAGATTATCTTTTGACTTTGAAATTATTAGCTGTTCTGAACAACCGTATAACATTCTTATTAAACTTAGGCTCTGTTCCAAACAACAGTGAGCTGTAACCATCCAGGCAACATATTTAGACTTTGTTGGTGCATTCTTGACAGAAGGCTTTTTTTTTAAAGAGTAGGCAACTAAATTATGTGGCTGTATAAGATTCCTAGTTAACAAAATGTTGTTTACTGTATAGGGAAGTAGTTCACAAAATTAGTTATACACTGCAAACTCTTTCTGTGTTCTGGAACAAATAACATGTATTTATGAGTGACTGCTTATGGACAGCGTTTCAATTCAGCCACTAAAGTTTGCATGCTTTCTCAGAATGTAGGTGCCTATGTAGACAACAAGGCAGCTCTCTAGGTTTTGGAACAGAGAAATCAAATGACTTAATTGAATTCACTAATCTGAATAATAACTACAAAAATGATTAAAATCTAACTAATAAAAGTCTGCTTAGTTTGGCACAACTCAAGACCAATGTTTCTCAGTCCTGCTTGTGGAATCCCCCAGCACTGCATATTTTGAATGTTTCCTGTTATTGTAGATTATCATGGTTGGAATTATTTTGGAACAAAGCCTTTTACTGGCTCCTTCAGTCTTTGTATTGGGTGGATCTGATTAGACACTAACACAACGATGGCAGGAAACCCACAGGGCGGGACTGAGAAACAGTGCCAGCCAAACACACACAGAGAGGCTAATGGCCTATATCACCACATATGTTTCTGTCTCTATCGTGTTGCCCGTACGATCCCACTATCTTCGCCATCCTCTAAAGCACTTCCTGTCCTCTTTGTGTCTCCTTCTGCAGTACCAGGAAGGCCAGAAAAGGAAGAAACCTAGTTACAGCAGCGTTGACCTGTCAGAGGTGGAGTGGGAGGACACGGAGGACGTTGTACGTGCTAGTTTCAACATTTGACATTTATGCATTAAGCATATTAGTGTTTTAATTGTGTGTTCTATGGAAATCGAACCCATGGCCGTAATGTTGCAAGCACCACGTTCTTCCAGTTACTGTATTTAATGTCCGCTCTAGTGCCCCTAGTGGCAACCTTAAGAACTCAACACATGCTTGTGTTAAATTGAGCATTGAGCAAAAGCGTTTTAGAAGGGTCTGTGTTCGAGTGTGTTTTGGGTCTTGTTGATGTGAATTAAAGCTGTTTCACTGCGTCATAAATGTGTTTATTTGTAGCTGCGCACAGCAATGGTGAACAGACGTACTGGAACTTTCTCAATGGAAGTGAAAAGAACTGTGGACAAAGGGGTAAAAGATTATTACGATTATTAACATGGGGGAGTTTTGGACTCATGATGAAACATTGTTTAGATTTATAGTTGAAAGTACGCCTCACATGAAATCTTATCTGGACTTTTTGTCTCTCGCCAGAAACGTGTGTTGACAATGCACAATGACTATTACTACACTGACATTAGAGGAACTCCATTTAGGTATGTGATGATTACAAATGTTATATTCAAATGTTATCTTATTAAATGTTATTTCCTGAAGTGTAATGCTATAGACGTACTGCTGATTTAAATGTTGGAAAAGTATAAGCTTTTGAAATTGTTACTTGTGTGTGTTTTTAGTGTAGGTGTGGCTCTCTCTCGTGGACATGGGAAATACTTTTTCAAAGGCAACGTCTCCCTGGAAGCAGGTGAGAATTTGTTTTATTAGGAGAAAATCAATGCCAAAGGAATTAGATTAAAATTATAATTA
>JAZGTK010009552.1:0-17175 GCA_036877625.1 Ambastaia sidthimunki | reverse complement strand
TAGGCTTTCGAGCCTATACAGCTTGGAGTAAGACAACATGCATAAAGAGGATGATGTGGTCAAAATACTCATTTGCCTAATAATTCTGCACTCCCTGTAGTTTCAAAGCTGCTTTACAGAAAATGAAAGTTGTAAACTGTCAGACAGGTGTTTTGTTAAAAGTAATTGCATTTTACAGATTATACAGATTATGCAGTTGGCCTATATTGTATATGCATTTAAACAGAAGTAGTGATCATTCTAAGTTCTCACAGAGGTCACAGTGTTCTGTAGTCATCTGAAGTTGCTGGATCCATACTGGAGCTACAGTGATCTGTAGCATAGGCATACTGAGGTAAACAGGAGGGAAATAGAGAATAATTAGCATAGTTGCCATTCGTAACATTAACAGCACATTGTCGCTGTCGGGCAGAATCCTCGCATCTCCCAAATCATCATTTTTCAGGAAATTAAAAAAACGGCATGTTTTTTGAGTTATTAAACATTGTATTATTAAAGTTGGTATTATACCTTATATTGCTATCATATATTGTTGTGTACCAACATTAACACAACATTTCCCCAAAATCATGTTTAATCGGAGATACAAGATTTGTGACTTGGGAGCAGGGAGATAGGAGTTTACGCTGTCATTGATAAAAATAGTACGGACACAGACGTCGCTACTGCCAGCAGTGTTCATCATCATTTTCCAAAACTCTATTTTAAATGTTTAAGAGCTATGAGTGATGCAATACCAAAATAAAACGATAAGCTGACTATGCTGTCTAAATAGGCAGAAACTAATCTGCACGCAAACTTACCTTCGTGGCTCACGGGCTTCCTTCTGCACAGAAGCATCACAGCTATCATTTTTTAACAAAACAGGCCTATTCAAATGTATCTAACCTAACTATTTTCACTCGTTATTGTCTGAAAAACAGACAGAGTTATCCAAAGATAGGCTTACTTGGCGCCAGTAGAGAGCCCTTTTCCCTCCCATAAATAAAAACCATGCTACTTGGGGTATTTTACATCCACAGTGCCAAGAGAGGCATAGTCTAAAAGTAGGCTGAACAGCTGAACTTTGGATCAGTAAAACAATAATAAAAACAATAGTTTAATGGTGGTATCCAAAACATTAAATTCAAGTATTAGATACATTTTAAAACTTCAATGAACATGACAAGCCTAGTAATAATAAGCCTAGTAATAGTAACAGCAGTAGATATTTAAAATACATCAATAACTGATATTATAGTTTAACACAGATAAAATCATAGTTGAGGCTTGCTTTACTAAGCCCATTACTGAGTGTATTTGTGTTTGTGAGTAGGGTGAGCCCTTGTTTGTGTGTCTGTGTGCATGTATCTGTGAGGCTCTGTGTGTGTTGTTACATTGCCATCATATTGACTGTGTTAATACTGCATCTTATATTAAGCTAGTGAAGCAAATTGTCGTAAAAACCATTCCTTTGGAATTACCTCCTTTAGGTCTTGGAGGTGTTTGAATTTCAGCTCTTTGATCTTCAGGCGGTCTGAATAGTGTGAGGAGACTGTGTGGCTGTCTGAGGTGGAGTTTCGGAGTTGGTGACTCGGATGTGGATGCCAGTCACTAGAGTGGTTGATTTTGAAGTCCATCATTCCATTGGTGTTGTACCTAATAGCACAAAATATAACACAACAACATAATCACTGTAAGATTTCATAAAACAATATGAAACATCATAATTTCATGCCTACAGTACATTGGTAATTACCTAATGGCTCTGATATCATGAACAGTTGGGTCACCAGGCCTTACTCCAGGGCGCACAGTTTTGCAGAGCCTCAGCTTGGTGAAGTCCTGGAAGAAGGTGTGGTCGATGTACTTGACTTCATATGGATGAGGCTTCACACAGGCCCTCTTCATCAGGTTAACATACTCCGCTGGGAGACATCCTGGTCCCTCAGATGCCTCTTGATGACGCTGTAAACTGAGTTGCATTTCATCTGAGTATGCCCCTTCTCAAGGTACTTCTGAATGATGACTATTTTTTTATTCATGGAGAACAGAAGAAGTGCATTGCTTAGAACTGCATTCCAGTTCTAAGCCCACAGCCGTCACTCCACAGAATAAATGTGTCAGGCTCAGTGTGTGCAGAGAGGTAGTCGACAATGCATGAAGCAAACTCACTGGCTGACAGACAGGATCCCTCACCTTTATGCCAGACATAACATGTGGCACTGTGTGTTAGCATGTTGTACACTGTAAAATTGTGAACTGCAAGCTTTGTTTTGTAATACAAGGCAGAAGCTTTTAGCTTTGGGCACAAAAGAAGGGCTTGTAAGTTCATACATATGATCATGATGTTGTTGCTGGCCTTGCTTTTGTCTGACTTTTCGGCGCGGGCCTCTTCTTTTTGAAGGAGGTGGTGCTGCCACTCGTCCTCAGGTAAGTTGCTGGACTTGAAAGCATAACAGATGTTACAGTGGTCCTTTTTTGGGTGGTTAGGTTCATCTGTGAAGACTTGCCTTGGCAGACCACACACCTATTTCTAGGGTAGACAAAAACATACCTTTGCAGACGTGTCTTCTCTACTTGTGACAGGTAAAAAAAACGGAATTTAATCTTCGGGAATTTTCAGCCCCCCTTCTCCTTTGCACGGGGACCACATCAATTAGACCCTGCACATACACCCTCTTCTCCTCCCAGGTCATATGTTGCCAAAAATGTTTTTCCTCTCCGGCTCGCCAGTTGCACTGCAGTGATGTTTAGCTGACTTGGCACATGCTGCTGATGAACATCTAGGCCCCATAGCCCATGGCTCCCTCATTATTTCCTTCTGCTTCTGTTTTCCAATGTATGACTTCCCAACCATTCTTCTTTTCTTGTTGATGACTTTCTTCCAGGTGTTTTCAGCTCTCAGTCTTTTCCTTGGAAAATCATGTGAAATCATGATTATCTCTCAGAAATTCACTCTACCAGCATGCACCACTGTAGCCTCCGCCACTGTATCCTCCAACACTGTTGCTTCCTATCACTCTACACTCTCTCCATCAGAGCTATCACTCTCTATTAGGGCCCTTGCCTGATCATATGGCACATTGACCATCTGACAGAGTTCCTCTAAGGACACAGACATGGTTGCTGCAAAAAATAAAATGAATGATCATTTTATTCAAGTTAAATGATCAAGTTATACAGCATGATAACGAGGCAAGAAGCCAGCTAGCTTGCTTAATGTGATGAACATGACGGCAAAGGTACTTGTTGAACATGAGATTTTTTTTTACTTTAAGCCCCATGAAAATCACATCAGCTATCTCACCAAACATGACAACAAAACCAATGCATGGTGGCAAACTAAGTCAACGGCAGGCAATTTTTGTGCTTCAAATTCATTTTCCTCGTCAGAAACAAAACCAACAAGATAACTACCATCCAAAGAGGTACCGTCCTACCTCTCTGACAATACGCATAGCTGTACATAGATACAATTTTCCTAGCATACAATACTCCAGTGCTTGGGTGGATTCCTGTTGAGAGAGGGGAGACGCTTTTTTTTTTTTATAAATGAGGGTTAGACTGGTGTTTGGTGTTCCCGAAAGAGGTGGGTTTTTAGTAGTTTTTTGAATATGGTGTGGGATGAGGCAGACCGAACAGAGTGTGGAAGATCATTCCACCAGCGGGGGATATTGAATGTAAATTTTAATTATTTCTAAAATTTACAGACCTATGTGGGGACTGACCAATAGTATTGATTTATGAAAAAAACCAACAAAGACCAAAAGTGGAGTTATGAGGATTCCGCCCGACAGCGACGACATGATAATCTTTAGTGTTTTTTCAGATGTAAATGAAATACATGGTTATGAGATATATTATTTCATAGTGCAGACAATGTGATCGGGGACACGTGATTGTTTAGTGGGAGAGCCTGGTCGATCCATGACACAGAAGATAAGTTAAATGTATAGGAGCTAACCAGTTTAAGACGTCGTAGGTAACTTGGAATATGGAATTTCACAGGTAGAGCATGTAGAGATGATAAAACATGAGTTATATGATCAAATTTTCTGGATCTTGTAAGGATCCTAACTGATGCATTTTGAACTAACTGTAGCTTGTTTACTGATGCTGCTGATGCTTTTCATTAGGAACAGATAATATGTTCCGCACCTTAGCAATGTTTCTAATGTGGAAGACAACTGCTTTTATGACATTTGAAATATGATTTTCTTTGACTGTTGTGGCAATGGTGATAGTATATCATTTTATTTAAAAATTCAGAAGCTTTTTCTTCCAAGTCAGCTGTCTCTGTAATAATTTTATGATATGTGCTGTACAATCAAGTGAAAGTCGCTATGCGTCATAAATTATAAATCAATAGTAGGTAGTGTATTAGCAAAAGTGCTTTTCTTCTACAAAAAACCTTTTTGTTTCTGCAACAAAAAGTTGCATCATTTATGACGTAAGCGTGCTCTGACTCGGAAGTGCCAGTGTAAGTTCAGGTCAGCAGGGCAGGGGGAACAATCGTGCTTGGTACACGGCAACCATGCGTAATGTGAGTACACTCTAAGGCAAACTTAATTATTCCCAAGTCACTCCCGCTCAGAATTACTACTCCAAGGTTCACTAGGCTAAGAGATTGATTTCAATTGAATCACACAGCCATTTTATTGTGCAATAATAGAAGAACTGTTTCATAAAGCAGAGGAGCAGGAAAGAATAAATCTTATTTTGTGCCTAATATATTTGTCATTTAGTTTTGAACTGAGAGCAGTTACCTCAGCCTTATTGTATTACCACTTCCACAGCATTTCTTCATTCTTCATTTTTAGTGTAGTCTGAGGGCTTCAAAAACTTCCATTAGTCCCCTCCACTACTGTAATTCTTTGTCTGCCTGTCTCTCTTCATGTTCAAGTTCAAGTTGTGGATGATATCCAGACTCATTCTGTATTCCAGCATTAGTGTGCTGCACTGAGCATTTTGTCCCCACAAGAAGAATACAAGCTGATCTGGTTATAAGTAGTTGGGTGTATAACAAAGCATCCCTGACAACACACTGCATGATTTTCAAACCATGTTTATTGCTGATGATCAGTCTTTTTGAGGCCGTGTTTGTGGACCAATTTCAAATTAAGGAATCTTTGGTTGTTACTAAGGTTTAGCTGCCAATAAATGTTACAAGACGAATCAGGTAAGGTGGTGTCATTAAGACCCAGGTAATAGGATGGGTGAGTATGATGCACTGCATTACAGCACACTGAGGCTTGGCCCTGTAATATTTTGCAATGTTGTATCACTGATCTAAAATGTGTTCTGGTTCTGATTTTATATAAGAAATTTTAATAAACAAGTTTAAAATGTCAAGTTTAAATGTAAATAACACTTTAATAACACTTTCTAAGTACTCTGGTATTTATGGGTAATTGTAACAAGGCATTGGGATCCATTTGCAGCTTTATTTCGTTATATCAAAACAGGCAGGATCAAAAACTGGCAAACAGTAACAACATGGGCAAGGCAAAGGCAAAACAGTAAACAGGCAGAGGTTGAGGCAGGCCTCAAACAATCATAATCCTTAGGCTTTAAGAGCCTAAATGTCAGTTAATATCAGTTTGATGTCTGGTTACTACCCACAGTCAAACTGTCAGACCAAACGTTTTGAACCAAGAAATAGTCAAATTTAGAAAGTCTGACTGCCGCTGTTGACAATAGGATCATAGAAAGCGTATTATTTCTTGGTTCAAAACGTTTGGTCTGACAGTTTGACCGTGGGTAGTAACCAGACGTCAAACTGATGTTAACTGACATTTAGGCTCTTGAAGAAGGCTGACCATACACACGTAAATTGGGGACCTCTATCGGAGACTGTCTTCAGGCAGACCATAGAAATGGAAGACAAAGTTGAATAGGATCTCTGCAGTTTCAAAGGACATAGGAAGTTTGGGAAGGGGAATAAGGCAACAGGCTTTGGAGAACCGATCTATTATGGTAAGGATGGTGGTGTGGCCAAATGAGGCAGGTCATGATGAAACACAACCCTTTGTGGTACCATGGGTGCTGCAGTGTAGGTAACGGTTGTAGGAGACTGGCCGGGAGTTGTCTGGGGGATTTTTGAGGTTTGACAGTTGAGACAGTTTGAATAAACTTAATAGTGTCTGTGGATAGATTGGGCCACCAAAATCGGTTCCTCAAGAGTTGGATGGTGGCCGTGATACATGGGTGCCCTGAACTAGGTCCTCCATGTACTTGTTTCAACAGGCGGTTACGTAGGGGTTCAGGAACGAATACTAGGTTAGCGGGACATTCTAGAGAAGAAAGATTCTGGTCGTTGAGAGCATTTATTTTGGTCAGGATGTCCCAATGAACTGGTGCCACCAAGTGGATCTCAGGAATAATGTTCTCCTGACCGGAGAATTGATGTGTTTAATCAATCTGGCATGAGAGTGCGTCAGCTTTGGTGTTCTTGGACCTGGGTCTATAGGTCCCGGAAAAACAAGCGTGTGAAGAAGAGGGCCCATTTTTCGGAGCGTAGGTATTCCAGATTCTTGTGGGCTGTTAGCACGGTAAATGGATGCGTTGCCCCTTCCAGCCAGTGATGCCACTCCTCCAGTGCTAGCTTGATATCCAAGAATTCCTGATTTCCCACGTCATAGTTCTGCTCGGCTGAGCAGCATGTCGAAGGCATATAGTTGGTACTGAATAAGGTGTTTTAGCATGGCTCTGACATGAGAGATATGTTCCTGTAAGGTTTTGGAGTAAATCAGGATATCATCTATGTACAACGATCACCCATGTGTTAAGCATGTCTCGGAAGACATCATTCATAAAGGATTGGAAGACAGCTGGGCTGTTGGCTAGGCCGAAGGGCATGACTAAATATTCATAATGACCACTGCTAGTGAAGAATGCAGTTTTCCATTCGTCCCCCTCTTTAAAGCGGATGAGATTGTAGCCGTTGCGTAAATCCAGTTTTGTGTAGTACCTTGCCTGGCAGAGTTGTTCTAATGCATGGATATTTTCTCCTATCCGCAGTTTGACTTCCTCTGTGATGCAAAGGACCTTCCCTGATGGGTCGGCCAAATAGCGCCTCCACTGCTAGGGGGTGATTTCAGGGAGTTAGGGTTAGATTGTGTTAGTGGGCAAATTTATGTGACATAGAGTAACCAGCTGAACCAAAGTCTATCAATCCTTTGGTGGTGAGAATTTTATTAGGATGGTTATCTTTACTGGCAGTTCAATGGTATTGGTGTGAGGGGTATATAAGGTACAGGCACTCACTGAGGATGAATTTGTGGTAGGCCTACCTGTACTGTACTGTCCTGTAGGCCAGGTCGACTACATATGGTTAGCTCCTTTACAATAGAGACACAAGCGGTTCCCAAAGCGATGTTCATGCTCCTCTGGGGAAAGGTGAGTGAGGCCCACGTGCATGGGTTCCGTAGTGCTCGAGTCCTCGGATACATATCTGGCTGTGGCATGAAGAGCGACTGAGCGAATCAAATTATCTATAGTTCAATGTACTCCCCAAGGCTGTTGCCCTCGTCTCGGCAGGCTAGTTCGGACTGCAGCTCATGGTTTAAGCCCTTTCTGAACAATAGTTTCAGTGTGTCCTCGACCCAATCCATCTGGGCTGTGAGTGTACAAAACGTTAGAGTGTAGTCAGTGGCGGTTCCTCTCCCTTGTGTTAAAGAAAGAAGTTGTTTATCCCCACTCTTGCCCTCAGCCGGATGTTCGAAAACATCCAGGAAAGAAAACCTCCAGCTGTAGGAATAGTCCAAAGGTGGGGTAGACGGAACCACCTGCTCTCCAAACAGCTGTTTCCCAGTCCAATGCCCTTCCGGTCAACAACCAACAGACAAAGGCGATGCGGCTGGAGTCTGTGGGATATAGTAGAGGTTGTTGGTTAACAAATAGAGAACATAGAAGCAAAAAACCTTTGCACTTGGATAGATTGCCATCAAACTTCTCTGGGAAGGCCAGGCGTGGACTTATTGGAGCGGGTGGCAATGGAGCTAGACTGGCGGGTGTTGGAGAAGAATTGGCTGCCGTTTCGGGAGGCAGGAGTCGTAGCCTTGCAGCATCTTGACAAGCTCTTCATTAAGCGTGGTGAGTCTGTTGAGCTGAGGTGAGTTGAGACGCTTGAACAGATAGCTCCGCTGACAATTGCATTACCGCTGCTGGATCGTGATCTGGCGAAGTCTTCTGTAACGAGGACTAAAAGGCATTGGGATCCATTTGCAGCTTTATTTCATTATATCAAAACAGGCCAGGTCAAGAAGCGGGAAACAGTAACAACACGGGCAAGGCAAAACAATAAATAGGCAGAGGTCGAGGCAGGCAGCAAACAATCAGAATCCAGTAGGACAGTCAAAGGGGTAATATTGGGTAATCCAATAAATCACAGGGAAACACTCACAAATGACAGCCGGAACAAATCAAGACTTTGCAACATGTAACTGTTTGACAGGGGTTTATATAATGGTGGTTAATGGTGTGTAGGTGTGGTCAGTCCCAGTCTCTGGTGGTGTGGAGGAGGTGGTACAGGAGCCCTTCTCTGTAACAGTAATCTAGGTACTTACTAGATAGCTATCTTTCATCTAACTTGTTTGTATTTGGTGCCATACACTTGTTTAATATAGAGGGCTAAATTACTCAGAATTAATGAACAAAATAGCAAATAGTTTTTTTAAAATATAACATTAAATACTGTACATAATGGATTATAACATCTTAAAACTAATAATGAAATATTTGCCTTTTATTTGATTTTAACTCTATAGTAGTTTCAGTATTTTCTTGGGGTTAATTAAAAAAAAATGAATAAATAAACATGTATTAAATAAATACAGTGTATTTATGTAGAACTACCTAAAACAACACACACAAAACCAATACGGTCAATACGATAGCGGAAGATAAAGTTCATAGTCATATGGAGTACTGATAGTTGTACACTTACTGCACAGTTGTAGCATGTAAGAGAAGAGCAGTAAATGGTGCATTGTTTTGCATTCTAATGGCACAGGTAGTAAATACTCAAATATTGCACAAATCTTCCACAGCAGTTATTGCAGTATAAGCAGTGAAGTACTGCAAGTATGAAACTACGAAGGCCTGTGAAACATTTTCACAGAGAACATCAGGAGCAGAAGAGAGATTGTATACCCAGGAGGACCTGAGTGCAGGGAGTTAAAGTCTAAGCTATCTAACAATCTTCTAGATCAATCCCTGAACCTGAGACAGAATATACCTCTGTACTGGAAGCTCTTAAGGGACTCCTTCAAGAGGAGATATTAGGTCTGAAAACCAGATTCAGACTGGCCAGAACAGCGCTACCAAGTGTAGAGGAACTGTTGTTGTCTGTACGGACTGGAACATGTTGGTGAATCCTGTTGGGATGTGGAAGGAAGTGCTTCAATGCCAGAAATGCTGCCCTCATTTCTAGGGAATTGTGTCAGAAGAGATGAAGGCCTTCCCACAGACCAAGGACTGGGTGTAGGTCTTATTTCCTTCATCTCTATACCTGTTGTAGTTGTGGGGAAAAACACCATCCCATTATAATGGACTACTAACAAAAACATATTTATCAGTAATTGAGGTGTTGCTGCTACTGGTACCCAGCTGTCAGTCTAAGAAAGACCTTCCCCAAACATTCCCTGCACAGTTGGTTAGTTCACATTAAGCTTAAGGGCCAGCTCCTCTACCAGGGAAAACAGTAAAGGTGCAGGACCAGCACCTTTACACAATTATTAATTTGCTTTATGATTGGACAAAACACCATTTAACAATACTGTGCTTGTAATCTCCTATAAAATGTAATAAGTAGTAAAAAAATAGGACGTTTGTATACTTATATTTTACTTTTATTTGTGGTGACATTAAGAAAGATGTCAAAAAATGGTTTAAAGTATCTGCATTCTATCAGCATTAACAAATAAAGTTGTTGTTTGTTGTCGGAATACTCAATAAATCTGTTCTCATTCACATATTATCTATTTCTGTCAACAGACATGAACGAGTATGAAATATAATGACTGAAAGTGATTTAGATACTGCTATTACGCTAAACCTGCATTACAAATCTGACAAAACACCATAAACAAGGTAAGTTAAAGACTTAAATAAGGTAAGTTAAAGACTTAAAGTCTAAATCCAAGATGGCGATGCGGCAGTAGCACACAGCGGCCACTCCGGACACAAAATAGTGCTATTTTTGTCTTTAGCGTGACTTTCAGCGGCACATTGACATTGGAGCAACCGGTGTTTGCTACGCGATCTCAGCGTGCTGCGGGGACCAGGCCTTCAGCCCTCTGCGTTGCCTGATGCCGGTGGCCGAGGGGGAGGACGTCGCAAGCGGTGCGTGAGAAAGCAGAAGTGCGGCAAGAGGGCGGGGGTCCGTGCTAGACTAAAAACAAACCCTAGCCAGCCGGCTCTCCCGTCCATCCTGCTCTCCAATGTCTGCTCCCTGAACAATAAATTGAATTACATTCGACTCCAGCAAACTACACCGCGTGAGTTTAGAGACTGCTGCGTCTTTGTTTTTATGGAGACGTGACTCAGTGACAGAGTTCCGGACGCTGCCATTCAGCTAGACAGGCTAACCTCATTTTGTGCTGACAGAAACACAGCTCTGTGCAGTAAGGTTCGTGGTGGTGGCTTGTGTGTTTACATCAACATGGAATGGAACTCTGTGCTAGTTTCTAGTTACTGCTCATCGCTGTTGGAGTTTGTAACTGTTAGATGCAGACCTTTATATTTACCATGGGAATTCACTACCATGCTCATTATTGGAGTCTACATACCACCCAGCACTAACGCTAGTGATGCACTTTGCGAACTGTATGGGGCTATTAGCGAACTGCAGAACCCTGATGGACTGTTTATTGTTGCCGGAAATTTCAACCATGCAAATCTCAAGTCAGTGCTCCCTAAATTCCATCAGCATGTGGACTTTGCAACGAGAGGGAAAAACATGCTGGATCTTTTTACATTTATTTTGGCAGATGCTTTTATCCAAAGCGACTTACAGTGATTTCAAGGTATACATTTTCATCAGTACTTGTGTTCCCTGGGATCAAACCCACAACCTTTGCGTTGCTAACACAATGCTCTACCAGTTGAGCTACAGGAACACCTTGTTTACAGGAATACCTTGTTTAGACAAACATCCCTGGCGCATACTGGGCGGAGCCCCGCCCCCACCTCGGCTACTCAGACCACATCTCTAATGCTAATTCCAGCATACAGGCCGCTCGTCAGACGCTCAAAACCGGTTCTGAAGCAGGTGAAAACCTGGCCAGCAGGAGCCATCTCTGCTCTTCAGGACTGCTTTGAACACACAGACTGGCACATGTTTAGGGAAGGTGCAACTGACAGCGACTCCACCAACTTACGCAAAGTAGTATGTGACATCAATGACCAACTATATCAGCAAGTGCATTGATGAGTACCACTTCCAAGACCATCACCACACGCTCCAACGAGAAGCCGTGGATGACTGCAGAGGTACGTGCGCTACTGAGAACCCGAAACTCCAGGTGCTGTGTCTAACCATGGCCGATGTGAGGAAGACTCTACACAGAGTTAACCCGCGGAAGGCTGCTGGACCAGACAACATTTCTGGTAGGGTGCTCAGAGGATGTGCAGACCAACTGGCAGATGTTTTCACAGACATCTTCAACATCTCTCTGAGCAGCACCATAGTTCCAACATGCTTCAAGGCCACCACCATCGTCCCCATGCCAAAGAAGTCTCCAGTGTCCTGCCTCAATGACTACCGTCACGTTGCACTTACACCTATCATCATGAAGTGCTTCGAGAGGCTCGTCATGAGGAACATTAAGACCCTGCTGCCCCCCTCACTAGACCCCCTGCAGGTTGCTTACTGCCCCAACCTCTCAACAGATGACGCCATCAACACCAGCCTCCATCTGGCCCTCACCCACCTGGACAATAAAAACACTTTTTTTTTTAAATGCTTTTCATAGGCTTCAGTTCAGCATTCAACACCATCATTCCTCAGCACCTGACTGGAAAGCTGAACCTGCTGGGCCTGAACAACTCCCTCTGCACCCTGGACTTCCTGACTGGGAGACCTCAGTCAGTCCGGATTGGGAACAGCATCTCCAGCACCACCACACTGAGCACTGGAGCCCCAGAGGGCTATGTGCTCAGTCCATTGCTGTTCACTCTGCTGACTCACGACTGTGTAGCAATGCACAGTTTTAATCACGTCATTAAGTTTGCCGATGATACGACCATGGTGGGTCTCATCAGCAAGAACGACGAGTCAGCATACAGAGAGGAGGTGCAACAGTTAACAAACCAACAACCTGTCTCTGAATGTAGACAAAACTAAAGAGATGGTTGACTTCAGAGGAGCACAGAGAGACCATTCTCTGTTGAACGTTGGCGGCTCCTCTGTGAAGATCGTTAAGAGCACCAAATTTCTTGGCCTTCACCTGATGGAGAACCTCACCTGGTCACTCAACAACAGTTCCACAACAAAACAATCCCAGCAGCGCCTGTACTTTCTGAGAAGGCTGAGGAAAGCACATTTCCCACCCCCCATCCTTACCGTGTTCTACAGAGGGACAATCGAGAGCATCCTGAGCAGCTGCATCACTGCCTGGTTTGGGAATTGCATCTTCTCAGACCGCAAGACCCTGCAGCGGATAGTGAAAACAGCCAAGAAGATCATCGGGTCTCTCTGCCCTCCATCACAGACATTTACACCTCACGCTGCATCTGCAAAGCCACCAGCATTGTGGATGACCCCACATACCCCTCACACACACTTTACCCTCATTCCGTCTGGTAAATAGTACCGAAGCATTCGTGCCCTCACGACCAGACTATGCAATAGTTTTTTCCCTATTAAATATTTGCACTACTGACACTGTTAAACACTTTATACAGAACTGTGTATTGGTCAGCACTGCACTAGGACCTACATGTCATTGTCTGTTCCAGTAGTCACTGTACTGTCTTGTGCTGTCTGTTGTCTTGTCGTGGAATTCTTTGTTGGGAATAGAGACAACCGACTCAAGGTGTAGCAGCAAATGGTTTTATTGAAGAATTGTATTCAGACAGCAATACAATACTGGAACTTCAATCTTAGGATCTGATGATGATCGTTCTCTCGCTGGGTTCTGACTCAAATTCTAAGTCTCAGGTATTATATTCTTCTAGCTTACACACACCCTCTTTCCTCATTTACATAACCAAAAATATTCCTCTGTCAGCAAAATGTCAAATTATCCCTCCTCATCGACATAGTATAATCTGTTCCTTGCACGTACATCTTGTCTTGTTTGTAAAGGTCAAACCTCAACTTCTATCTAGTAACGAGCAACAGTTCACACCTAGTTTAAGAATAGATTATGAAATGGCAACAGAGAACATCTTGAACATACATTGTGGTTTGGCTTAAGATCACTCACCCCTGCAGGTGCAGCTGTAAGATACAAGGTGTGGAATGTAAGATAAAAAAGGGGCCTCAAAATTGACGTAAACTAAGAGAAGGGGCCTCAAAACAGACGTTAGATATGTTTGACATCTGATTCTGTGCTGGCTTTGTGGTCTGCGGTTTTTTCCCCCCTCTGTTACAAACACAGCACATTATATGACACTTTACAAGTTGTTAATCTCTGAAACAATTACGTATGATTAAAGAATAATAATGAATAATAATGAATAATGAACTGGTAACCAAAATGACAAAGCAATAACAAAGGAACAAAATACAACAATAGTAAATGAATGGTAAAGTAAATGTAAATGATAAATGATAACCAATAAGTGATCAAAACATTATATGAATAAAAGAAGATCGACCACATTTCCCCCCTTCGGAAACTTCCTGTTTTCGACACTCTTAAACCACTCTTAAACCCCATAAATCATTACTTAACAAATCGCTACTAGGCAAGCAGACTAATTACTTCTCTTAAAGTTCTATATTCTTACGTTTCTAAATATTAACAACTGATTAATAAAAGAATTGATTATACTTCAATAATATGGTAGTACAGAACAGAGTAAAATAACATTGTGATTTGCTCCGCCAGGTGCTCTACTCTGAGTCTTTACTAAACATATAATTTCCCTATATGTGTAAGTGTAAAAATGTGTATCTTCGATGTCTTCAGCACAGTAACTCTGCGCTACATAGAGGGCCTTGTGAGGGAGAGGTTACTAGCACCTCGTGGATGATCCCTCACACACGGTGCATCCCTTCCATGGCCTCATATTCATGGTTTTCATTTTGCTTTACTGCTTGATACATTATTGATGTCATACTTTTATCAATAGTTTTTATAAACTAATCCCCTAACACACGGGATAAGGCAACAACCACATACTGTTATAACAGATACTGCTACCCCAATTGATATCAGCAGTGAGGCTGCTAGTGCACTCCATTTTCCAAACCATTTTTCCATTAATTTCTTTATTAGGTCATCTATTCCTGAATTTTCAGCCAATTCATGCGATAAAGCTGTCAACCCCTCTAGTGCCCTGGTAATACTCCTGTCTGGCGCCGTGTTATTTGGAATGAAGGTGCAGCATGAAGTCCCTACCATTTTGCAAACACCCCCCTTTTCAGCTAGCAGCATATCTAATGCTATTCTGTTTTGCACAGCCATGGCTGAGGTTGGACCCAATTGTTCAGCAATGCCCTGAATAGCACTTCTTGTGTAATTCACAAATCTCTGTTGATTGTAATACAGATAATTTATTCAATCTACATTTTTGTTTATGGTTGACCACCAGAAGGCGGCGGATTCAAACCCTGCAGCTATCTGATTTCTTGCTTTAAAATCATCAGGCACTCCTCTTGGAACCTCTATTGCATCTATGTACACCCTATTATCGAATGACCCCGCTGGGAAACTTCTCTTTTTCCTGTGATGTGATGACTTTATTAATTCATGAATGTTTCCCAGCTCTGATAATTGGAACATTTGGAATGGCATAATCAACTGTATCATAGTGCATGTTCCTACCCAGTTTCCATGTAATATTGGCCTTATTTTCATGTCACCACATAGCCACCAGACATCAGCTCTCCCAGTTGTCTGTTTAGTAAACCATTTAACATCATATTCATTTGTGGTTGTGGTTACCTGGACTATGTCACTACACCATCCCGGACCAAAATTTCCTAGTCTAATTTTTCCCATTTCCCTTATAAGCTACAGTATTAGGAGGGAGTGTTGTATTGATCTTTGGGAATAAATTCTGAATGGTTGTGCATTCTCCTCCCGGGTCACCTGAAAATGCTTTCAACATACATTTAAACCCATTTTCATCATTGAATCTGTTTAACCTGAAAGGGCTGGTTGCTAAGTTCAGCCTGGCCGTAGTACATGCAATACAATTTGATATATTTAAAATTCTGGCTGTGTACATGACCCATTCAAACCATTCATTGTGGTCACTATACCCAGTTTCAAGAGCTAATTTTCCTTCTGTAGTGGTCACATTCAGGAATTTTATGCAATCATCAGTCTCAGGCTTTTTATTGGTCTTATTTTCGGGAGTAGGGGTAGGTAATTGGGCATTTACTGCTATTCTCATCAGGCCTAGTGGATCTTCCCCTGATACGTCGGCTCCCACTACATAATAACCTTTGTCATCCCAGCCTGCATCTCTTATAGTTATCAATAATAGATTACTTCCTGGTTGGCAGTCAACATCTGGGATTTTCTTAATCATGGACATTCTCTGTAATAAACTAACTCCATTTGACTTCCTAGTCTTACCCTGCCATGGTTCATATCCCCAACTAACAGGACCTGTATTCCATCCCACAAGTTCCCATTCTGGACACCAGACACTGGTGCCTGCAGCTATGACACAGATATACTTTTCACTCGACTGGTAACTTTTGTGGTCTCCGCTGCAGTAGGCAATATTGCAAAAATCAACCTCAAATGTCTTGGTCTCTCCTACTCTTATTTCTATTTCTGTTTAAGTCTTCTTCTTAGTTCCCTTTTGTGGTTTATTTTCTTGTCTGACCCATTTTCCTCCATAACTATCAGTAAAGGGATGATTACAGATGATAACACTAACCCTAATATCAGTAAAGTTACCAAAGCCAGTCTGCATTTTCCACAACTTCTGCTTTTGCTCTCACGTAAGCGGGGAGTCCCCACCAGCTCACTGGTCCCACACATGGTTGACGCTCATCACCCCTAAAATGCAGTGTCACCGCACCTCTACCCCTGTCTTCAGTTAAATATGGAAAGTGATTTTTCTGACACAAGAAAAATACAGTCAGCCTCTCTAACTGGGCACTTGGATTAATTATACAAAAACACCCTGTTGCGATAATGCTTGGATCATCCCACACTATTAATTCTAATGCAGTTCTCGTTTCTCCAATTAGTTCTTGAAGTTCAATTTGTATGTAAAAAAACAGTCCATACGTGTGGTTGCAGTTTAATCATAGAGGGCTTGTGAAGTATTTGTCTTTGCAGTGTCTGCCTGGATGCAGTGTGTTGTGTGATACCACAAGTTGGGCTAGTCATGCATATATCACACTTGGACAAAAATTGGCTTACTTTGTTTTGCATATTGATGAACCAAAACCCTTGTTGTCTCAGTATTCTGTCTATCATCTCCCCCCTTGCACAGTGATCTTTACCATGTGCATGTGACATCACCATTCTCTCTAATCTTTGTGGGATGACTAATTGCTGTCAAATACCCTTTTGGCCTCCTCTACTTTCCCATGTTAACTTTTCGACTGTGCCTGGATGCAGTGTGTTGTGTGATACCACAAGTTGGACCCTCTCACTCGTACAGCAGTTGGTGTGGCTTCTATCACCTCGTAGGGCCCCTCATGTCTGGGTTCATCCCACTTTCTCTGGTACATTTTGATGTCTACTCTCCAGCCCACTGGAAATTGTATGTCCTGCACTTCTTCTCCTGGGGAACCCTTTGGTCTTCTCTCGATCTGTAAAATAGCTTTATGATTTCTCACCAGAGCAGCAATATATTTATCAATTTCATTCTTTAAATCATCCAGTTTCTCTACATCAACTTCTCGTTGGTTAGCTTTAAACATTGGTCTTTCTGTTACCTTTTCGTGTGGGGATAAATGTGTGTCCCTATTAGTACTTGATCTCATGGCCATGAGTGCTATTGGTAACACCTATACCCAGTTAAATTTGGTTTGTGCACATATCTTCGCAATTT
>JAZGTK010009551.1:0-17175 GCA_036877625.1 Ambastaia sidthimunki | reverse complement strand
ACACAAGTTCATAATCATGTTTTGCTTATAATCTAATAATGTCAACAGGCTTCTGTGACAGTTTGGTTTATGAGTTTATTTGCGTAAATATAATTATCTTAAAAAAGAAACTCACTGCATATATGATAGTTGTGGGGTTTATATGTGTTGAGGTGGGGAAAGTTTTTGTGATTCACATTGGCTGTGTGAAAACCTTGTTCTGTTGACCTTCCCCAGCCATCATCAATGAACACTAAGGACCAAGAGAGAGACAGACACTCACTGGTGAGAGTTGAGACAGAGAACGAGTGTTGTCGGGCATTGTCGGGAGAGTAAATAGAAGCGGAGCCTGGGAAGGGGCTGGGATAGCTGCCACGGCATTTCTGAGTCATGCTGTCCTCTTATCATGTTTGTTTCGTGTTTCTACCTGGGATGTGTTTACATTAGCATTCCTCCTGTATTCCTGCAGCATGACGCTCCGGCACGCATGTTCCCAGCGAAAGGAATGTTTGCGATCGGATCTGTCCTGTCCGTGTTTAATTAAACCCCATATGTTTTCTTCGGTTCCTCTCCTCGTCCTCTCTGGCGGAGAGCAAAAAGGAGAAAACATTGTACGGCTGCTAGATCCATTAGCGGGTCAAGCAACAGTCATTGTTCATTGCTTCCTATATGCTTCTATTTTCAAGAGCTTCGTGGAACAATAGCGCTCGCGGTTCTGTCAGGTGTTTGCAGAGGCCCCAAAACCAAAACAAAACATGCGTGAGGCTGTAACAAAACACACAGAGAGCTCAACAAGGCAGAACCACAGGCTGACTAGTGTGAATGGTGACACGAGAAGTCAGATTTGATCATGACTGTGGGGTTGAATCATAACTGACAGATGCCTCAAATGTACAGAATTATAGCTGTAAATTTGGAAATAGCTGTGTATGGAATGTCAAGTTTATGGTGAGGATTTTATCAGGCTGTACTTATAGATAAACAGGCTGAGAATGAGTGTGGGAAGAATGTGAATTGCTATTTAAGGATGGTGAGTAGTTTGACATGGTGACTGTTTTGTCCATTGTCAATTTTATGAAATTTTATGAAGATACAATTAAACATGTAGCTGTTTCCTTAAGGTGATATTTTTAGCTGATCTGACCCATAAAAATGTTTTCGTAGATGTAACCTAATGTAGTCAGTTATGATAAATAATATTTTAAAATGTGATAATTTTGTTAAAATAGTGGTTAGTCACCTAGATTTCAACATGTTGAGCTGTGGTGTTAATGTGAGTGACACAAGTTCGAATCCAGCATGCAACATTTTCCAATCTTGACACCCCTATTCTTATTAAAATACATTATATAATAGTATTATAATAAAATGCTACAGACTGAGAACAGACAGATGTCTAATGATTTTAAAAATTTTAAATATTTTTCTGTTACAACAGCTCAACCACCCACATCCTTTTCACTTTTATCGGACACCTCTATGTTTGTTTTAAATCATATCTGAACAAGCTGCACTGACAGACTGCCCGGTCGCCTCTACCTGACCCCTGAGCAGGGCAATAGCTGCCCGTACACCCACCCCATCAGCCCCTAATAAACCGGCCTAGCAGAGCAGAAAGGAAAATCTGAGCCATCCTACACCTCTACAACAACCCAATTCACCACCATATTAATGACTCAGAACTAATAGTAAGCTACTAGAAACCTCTGTAGTCTTATTCATTCACATGAAGGAAACATTAAGATATTTTTTCTTGTTGCCTCCCAAGGACTCCCATTGCACAGCCCTAGAAGGGCAATTATCACCCTGCCAATATTGTAAATCCATTCTGTCATTTTCAATGATATCTGCTTGTGTCAACTGTATGGTCTAATAAAAGCTAATTGCACATAACAGCCCTGGATCAATATATCAGTCAGGGAAGGTGGCAACACATGTCCTGTTATGAGGCTTATAGAGTGTAGATGCAATGAGCATTTGTGCATTATTAGGTTCCTTGTTTGCATTTCGTCTTGATTGTATCGAGAATCTATTTAAGCATATGTAAACGGCTTTTAAAAAGAATTTATAAAACGGGTAATTCCGACCCTAGATGTTGATTGGTCAATACATTCCAGCCTTGCTAAAATAGACGATATACTAACAGCTATGAGGCAACAAATTATTTACTGTATATAACAATGCACAGCACCTATAGAGGCCAACTAAACTATAAAATATTAACTAAAGTTTGTTTAATAAAATGTTTTAATGAAAATCTGTGTAAAAACGATGTACTCAAAAAGAAATGCATTCAAGCTATACATTTTATCAGTAAGTGTGAAATCAAAGTGAAGTCGAACCGGCAACCTTTTGCACAGCTAATGCAATATACCCAAATAAACACTGCAAATTAGCCTGCAGCCATGACTATATTCACAATACAGCACACCTCCAGTGCCTTATTATATAGTCAAAGCACAGACCCAATCTCAGCATTAAGGAATGATTGGTGACTTGCTGAAATGCTCTGACCTCGTCCTGAGGGACGACAGCGGCGAGACTTTTTGTGGCACTCAGACGGCATTTAGTCATCTTCTTTTTGTCTGTTTCCTCCATCATCAAGGGTCACTATTGTGCCGGCTCAGGTACAGACTAATGCATAGCAAACACTTCTACCTAACCATTAACACAGGGCCGCTGTTTGAACAGTGCGACAAACTGGAATGGCATTTATGGTGGTGGGCTGTTTTGATAGGGAAGAATCTACATCAATTAGCTCTGTACACTCTCTGCTTTATTCTCTTTCCAGGGTAGAGTGTGTGTGTGTATGTGTGTGTGTGTGTTAGACAGAGAGATACAGTTTGCCCTGCGTTTAATGGCACTCTAACTTGAGAGTCGATCATTAACCCATTAGAGTAACGTGTCTCTCTGTGGAGGTTCTTTGAGACAGTGGTGCCCTGGGAGAGTTGCGTCTCCTGCTTGCATCATAGCGTTTACTGTAAACCTTCGAGACACACGGGAGATGTTGAGAGACATCATAATGTATCGTGGTTGTCTGGGGGCAGAGCCTTGCTCATTAAAGAGGTGTTAACAGCTGAGGTGAAACTTACGAACTTAAGCGCTTATATGTGGTTGACACAAAATATCTTTTTGGAACAACACCAACCATTGATTGTTATAATGATATTTTAGGTTGAAGTTTATATAAATTATATATGATAGAGGAAATATTTTATGTTCTGTAACTGGTTACCATTTTAATTTTAACCATCTTTTGGCCTTTTGGCTTTTATTAGTTCATTTTTAATGGTCTGGCGGTCTGACAAATGAATTTTTCAAAAGAACAAATCGGTGTTGTCTCGCAATTAATATTAGGTCGAAAAAGCTGCATGTGTTAATGCATATTCAGTTTGAAGTAAATACAATGTAGCATATCGCACCAAGACATGTTAACATTCCAAAAGTATTGCATGTCAACTGTCCTTTTGCACTGTGGAAAAATGTCATTTTTATTTCCTAATGGTTTCATAGAGCGTTTAAAAGACCATTAATGGAGCTTTTTAACTGAGTATAGCATTTAATAACATACATTACAGTAAAATTGGAGGATTTGAATCTCGTTTTACGTTACGCACTGTGGAAAATGTACATTTTGATACGTATATCAAAAATAGACTTTTTCCAATTGGCTCAGACAGAAACCTCAAATGCTTATATAAAGTAAACCGTATCATATTCTCTGGTCTTCGTAGAGTCTCATGCCAAAACGCCGCACTATTGACATAGTGTCATTAAAGGTCTGTGGGGTTGTATTTGTTTTGGCCCAAGTGGGCAAGAGTTGCATTGATGATCACCCTTATTTCTTCCTTCTCTCCGCAGTCTGTTTTTCCTGTTTGGCAGGAGGCCCGTTCGTCTCGATCTGAATGGGTTCCTGAATCAAACATGCGTCTTTAATTTAGACTTACGAAGAAAACAATCACACTTCTCCCTCCGATTCGAATCCCTGTCATGACAAGTTTCTGACAATAGATTGAGATGTGGTTGCCCAATGAACGTCTATGTTTGACGAAAGTATTTAGGCGATCTCATGTAAATTGGTCTAAAAGGGCAATGCTTGGCAAAGTGGGGTAACATGGTCCAAAAGGCTGGGGAGGGCTTTGTATATTTTCAGAGCAGTGTGGCTGTTAGGAACAGATTTAGGTAGCGTGAGGAGGACCACCCATGCCCTTTCTCTCCAGGAGAGCTCCACCACCATTAATTAAAGCCATTCTCAGAGGTGGATTCTGTGGCTGGGACACCTGTGATCTCAGAAGAGGGCCATCACACACGAAACAGGACCTGAGTCAGTCTGGATCCCCAGGGCCCAACAAAAATCACTTCCAGCTCCTGCAGACACCCAGAAACCATGTACAACCTGTATGTATGTTATTCATGTTTCTCTACATTAGGGCAACTCAAACCTATGCTGTGCCTTTTGCTGTTACCATTTTACTGAAATGTGATTATTTTATATATTATTATGTCTGTGATTTCTGATGACAAAATTGAGAAGCAATCGCTGGTGACGATTCCTTTACAAAACGTTTTTTTCATTTCCTTGTCAAAATGAAAAGAATTATTTCACAAAAACAGAATAACTTAGAATCTTATTTCACTCGCAATACATCTCATTTACGATCAGATTTTATATTGCTATGGCCAGTTATGCAGTCCACCAATAACATTAGGGCATTCAGCAGCAGAAACGCCTACAATCAGCTACCAATACAGCGACCTGGTGACCTCCAGCAATAAAATCACTGTCATTTTGAACAGGGCTTGAACATAAACGTTGCTCTTCACAAAATCCAGGCCTCCAGGTCTTCAGTCCGGCCTGCTGATGAAATGTATGAAATATTTTACTGGAATCCAACGAGATATAAATGGAGGTTCAATCTCTGAAGCCTTTAACAGGGATTTTGAGGTGTTTTGCTTCATGTGGATACCAATAAATCTGTCACCCACAGAGATTCGTCTCCCGCCCTCTGGAGGGAACAAATTGTGGCGTTCGGGCAGGGCGGGGGGGAGAGAAGTGACCTGTCAGAGCGCTACATTTATCACCGGGACAAAACGCTTGAGATTCTTTCTGCTGACCGCCAGGAACGTTTGCAAAGCACATTCAGAAGATGTGGGATCTGAATATTTTCATCAAATCAATACACCTATTAGCAAGCGATGTCAAGACCTCAGAAAGAGAGAAGGGCAACATTATATTTTAGATTTAATGATCTGATTTAAGTCATTGTAATAGGATTGCATGGCTTAATTTTAAAATGTCAAATGTCATTTCCATTACCTGGCAAGTTTAACAATCTAACACAAGCAGACATATATACAAGCTTGCACCCATATTGTACAAATGAAACTAATACATATACCAAAGTCTATGTATATGTGTTTATATACCCAAGTCTATGTATATGTACAGAGGTAAATAAAAGTTTAAAGAGGATGTTCCCTCTAACCCGCAGTAACATCACGGTACAATGTAATTTCTAAGCTGTGGAAACAATTGTAAATCAACATGTCAAACTACTGTTTTGTGGCTTGATGTTTTTTGCTGTCTAGAACTACAAAAGTTATTTTAGAATAATTTTTTTCTTTTTCTTACTATCAGAAGACATTCAAATTAAATTTACTCTTCAGTATGAAATGTATTAACTCAACTACATAACTCAACTACATACATGCTTAGCTTACATTAGACATATAATTTAAATACCCAGTACAATCAGACATATATTTTATACCATCATGTTTATAATACAGTTAAACAGGTTGCCAATGACAAAAACACTCATAATGATAAATGCTTATTGTGTAGGAGGAGGTCCCAGAAGGAACACAGAATATTTGTTAACTATCGACTCTTATTCAAATCAGCAATTCTCCCACATAAGTATTGACCAGTCAGTTCAGGTCAGCATATTATACCTGATGAAATATTCAAATCACATTTTTCACAGCCGTGTCAAAGCCTGTTAGTCCAATCAGCTATGACACGCAGTATTGGACACTGACTATTTCCATTTACTTTAGCTTAGAATAATTAGCATTAGTAACAAAAACATTTTTTTTTTAGAATTTTGTAGATTCAAAACTCATGATTTGAACCTAAAGCTGCTCTCATTGGTTGACGAGGGTGTGGCATCTTTCGTTGCACTGGTGAATTGCACATCTTGGGCAGCATGATTGATTGGCCATCCACCAATGGCAGTCAATAAAGGGCGTATAAAGGAAATAAACAAAACTCATTCTCAACGGCAGGTATCTGGGAAGATAGATCATGCTAACGGCCAATAATAAATGGATCATGCTTCTATGTTTTTAAAACCCCTGGCAGATGTATTGAATGGGAAACCTTGTGTGGGAGAAAATAGACCTTTATTGATCAGAAACAAGTGGAGCGGGAAAGAAAGACATGAAAGGAAAGGGACTGGAGGAATATTAGCTGCTAACGTTGAGGAACTGAAGCGTTCTCATACAAGATGTATGTAGCTTCTGTAATGTTTTTATCTGATTTACCCAATACAGTCATTGTATGACTGTGTGTTTTGCCTATCTGAGATTGACACCAAATGACCAAACCAGACAGCTAACAATTTTAGGTTGTTGGAACACTTCTATAATGTTTCCAATAAGTAAAAAAAATGCTATTTTATGTTATAATGTTATAAAAATTAAATGTTAAAAATAATAAAAAATGTTATTTTAAAAGTTCTAGGAACATTTAAAATGTTTACTTTTCAGACTTTGTGTTAATGTTATTTCTTAGTTCTAAAATCGTTATTCAAACATTTTATTTTACAAGATTTATTTTACATTTTACAAGATATAACATTATTAATTCATAACAAATATCTGGAAGTTAATATGTCCAGTAATGTTTACAGTAATCTGTCTGTTTCATTCCCTGCTGCAAATTTCCAAATAATCCCATGTTTTTTTCCTCCTTCTGAGAACGGCTGCACGCAACTCATCCGATGTCAACCAAAACTCTGGTCCAGACCCAAATTAAACATCCAGGTTCCGAAGAAACTGGCTGCAATGGTGTGGTCTCAAAATACTTGTCTGTGGCCAGACAATTAAGGACTTAGGTGTGGCAGAAGGGAAGAATGTGGAAATCGGATCTCTGCAGAGAGCACGGCCCCACACCCTTGGCTTCCTGCAAATGCCACATGCGCCCGTATGTACTAGTGAGATTCAACGAGGGTTCTCCTCCATTGTTCAGCTTTGTTCAGGCCTCTGCTGAGAGATCTGAGGAGACCGGGGCTCGGCTTTTCCCCCATTGCTTTCCTCTTGGTAACCCATGGGACACCAATGGGAATCTATCCATCAAAGCAGATGACATTTGAACCTTGTTTCAGGGGAACACAGCTAACAGGGGAATGTTCTCAGAACATTGGCTAATAATCTTTAAAAAGTTATCATAAACGTTCTTGCAGCAATATTAGTAGAACATTTTTGTTATGTATCATATATATTAAAAACGTTAATTTATATATTGTATATTAAAAAGTTGTTAGTATAATGGTTTAAAAATTTTACAGAATTAAAAAAGTTTAAATGATGTTCTTATAACCAAGCAACAATGTTAAGACAACGTTTTAAAGGACAACTTTTCTATACCATTAAAAACTAGAATGTTTTTGTTACTTAATAGAAATGTTAGTGATAGAAATGTTGGGTGTTAGCTTTTGGTGCCTCTGGCATAGAATGTGGTGGAGCATTATAATACTTTTGCTATATAACCTTTAAAGTACACGTTGAGTAGAAGTGAGCAACAGGGACGCAGACGCAGCTGATGCCCTGATAACACTGGACGAGATAAATTGTTTTCAAACAGGAAGAGGTACAGCCTGTTGAGTTGTACATGGCCCCCGAGGGTCACACCGATATCCTCCCCTTAAAGGTCTTTGACTGCACACTCATACATCCTCAGAAAAGCTGTGGTCATGTAGCACACAATACAATGCTCGTAGCACTTTGTAGTGTTGAATTTACACACAATGCTCTTCACATCAATGCATAAGTCTGTCTGAGAATGTCTTTTGAGAACGTCTTTTGAGAACTTTTGAGAAAGTCTTTGCAAGATCCAAAGAGGATCCAACTATTTTTTTGCGAATGCAGGTAGCGCTCAAATCATGGCCGCAATGGAAACAGATTTGGTGGAAGGAAGAAAGGGAACTAAATTGAATCATCCCTCAAAAGGTATGATATTCAGTGACATCTATGAAATAGGCTGTGAAGTAATAGGCCCTTCACCTTGACTCGTGCAGACTCCTGAACTACATGGGCGCAACTCTCGAAGTGCTTTCTTTCAGGTTCTCCCTCTTCTCATCAAAGCCCTATTGTCTCCAGTCAGACCTTGTTTGATTGATGTGGAACAGTGGAATGAAGGAACATTCAGAGCTACAGTGAGTTAAATCACCTTGATTTCATAAAACAGCTATTTGTTGGTATGTCTTTGACTCACAGAGCCGCTCAAAGAGTTATTTTATTAAAGTACCCTTTTATTTGCCAGCTTATTTTTATGAATCCTAAATGTTTCTGTTTTAATTCTAATGAGATGTTAACTTTTGCAATAAATTTCATTAGATACCAAATTCACCTGAACTACGCTGATTTTTCCAACTGGAGCAAGCCCAGACCTAATGGCTTCAGTTAATGGAAACTATTGCGGAAACTAAGGAGCTGGTGGGTCATGGGATTTCCTGACATGACTGTATGAATACGTTTAACATGTTCCTCTTCCACGTTTTACAATCAGACCGCAGGCCCCCTCCAGCCTACCAAGCCTTTCCCGCATAAAACAACTCAGCATGTCCGTTCTCTGGAGCTTGGAAAGACATTGATGAATCTTCAGAGACCAAGATGCCATCGCAGTCTGGTCTCCACCCCCATGAAGAAGTTCTCCTCTGTTCCTCCGACTTCCTGAAGTACTTAAAACAATGCTCTGTCTACAGAGAACATTTGACCTAACTGTACACACTGTTCGCATGATATTTTGTGCAGTTAACACCTTAATGCATTCTGTATCAAGAAGACTAAATAACAGGATAGTTATTATTGTGCTTGTGTGTATGACACTCATAGTGTAAATGTTGAACTGTAGTTAAACATTGTGTAGTGTAGTTTAATGTGTAGTGTAGTGTAACTGCAATTTATGCTGTTCAATTGTCCTGCTTATATAATAAACAACAGACTCCAAACGCACCCGAACAAACAGGAAAATGCAAACATGGAACTCAATACAACCATGCAATAATTCATTTGGCTACATTTATAGACTTAATATTTGATGTGTAAAATAGTTTTTGCTTGTGTAATTAGTTCTCTGCTATATTTCTGTTACGGTCTGTCACCTGTTAGTCACACTTTGTTGAGCTTTATTGAAAATTACATTTCACCATACAATACAAATTTAACAATTACAAATGTTTGTTATTAAATTTTAACTGGGTATGATTTAAAAATAAATGAACTGTGATTTTCCATATCTTATAGGTGCTGATCCAACTGACTTGCGTTATATTAATATATAATTTTATAATGTATAAATTGAAGTTGTATTTTTAAATTAAGCTGATATATATTTGAAATGAAGTTTATGAATGTTGTAAACTAATGCATCCTCTTACAAAAATCCTCTTTAACACTTTTGAGCTTCCATAATATTTTCACTCCATATGCCAGAATTTCTAACTCTCCTTCTGTAACGTGAGTAAATTCGTTGATTCAGCTCAAGTTAGGTTTTATGAGAAACAGAGTCTGGATCCAAGCACTGCTTTTTGGACAGAGCGAATTTAAACTGCTGTGTTTTCCTCAGGAAATATCTGCGGAGTTAACCAACAGGGCAAACAACCGTGTTCACTGGAGATATCTGAGATGAGAGAGTTAAAACAAGAGGAGATCCTCTCATTCAATAAACAGCGTGTTCACCTTGTAAAAAAGAGGCAATAAATAACTGCTGTAGTTTCTCGACTATAATAACCATTGTGCGGCTATTTCAAACATTTAAAAATGTTCCTAGTAATTAATACACAAGGGACTTTTCTCTATTACTCGCTTCCAACATGTAAGTTGCTTTGAAAATGAGTCATAACATCTGGACCTCTCTCATTGTTTAAAGACAGTTGAATATACAGTATTCTTATCATGAAAATGAATAAACACGGTTATAAATCTAGGTCATGACATTCTGAAATGATATGGATGAGCAAGCAAACAGACAAGAAATTTAGAAAATGTATATTTTGCATGACTTTGTACATGCTGTCAAAAATGGTCGGAGCAAGCAACACTACAATTTATTAACTCCCTCTGCAAAAATATAGAAGTGGAAATTAATCTGCGCTGGCCTAGCTGTGGCTTGGGAAAAGTGCACATGCCACAGTTTGCAGAACCTGGCATGGCTCTGGTCCAGGCCTCCGCTCTTTTCCAACCATCCAGGAGGAAAGTGAGGGCTGATGAGAAACTCCAGATTCAGTTGTGTTGACCACACAGGGATTTGAGGATTACATCTCGATTACTATGTTTCAAACATCATCTTGTGGTGGAGAGCTACATTAATCAGAACAGAGAAATAACACATTTACTGGGGGAAACGGACAACAGCACAGACTTGGCACGAGTCTGTTTAAAATAAAGGTTAAAAAATAGCAAAGAAAGCCCATATGAACCTATTTAATGTAAAGAGTGCTGAGGCAGATATTCGTATAAATTCAGGGTGTTAGGTAACCCTAACACAACACAGAGGAAAATTTCTAACACGTTCACGCAAGAAAAAACTGAGAAGTCAAACGTTGGAGAATAAAATTACCTTAACAGGTGAATAGATGCATATTTCCCCCTGCAACATTTCAGAGACTTTATAAATAGAACACAGCAATTAAAAGAGTCGTTCCTCTTGTTTCTTCATTTTTGCTCAGCCACAGGAAGAGATAGGAAGCCCAAGAACAGGCTTGATCGATGTCATGAAGTACCAAGAGGAGGAAACAACATGGAGGGGTGCAAAGGGCTTGGTTATTTTTGCACCGGCATACGGAAATGAGTCATAGTCCAAAGAGGAAGCAGATAGGCCAGAAGGTGTTGCATAGCAACTGTAAGCAGGAAAGAAGCTTGTGTTTGTGCTACACACACATGACAAAGTTGAGGAACTTTGAGGATCACCACAGAAAAGTAAACAACAACAAAGAATGATCAAGCCACTGAGCTCTAATAAAACACTGGAGGACAAGAGTAACGCTTGAGCTTGCTTTAAAAATAATCGCAAATCTGCCCAACATGCACAGGAGACATGATTAATATGGCGTCACCAAAAATCTCCCTTTCCATAATTGGATACAAATGATATACATCAAAATCCTTTTCTACATAGGTGGCACTTAAAAGTGCTTTACAGCGATGAAGTAAATCTTTCATTTGACATCCTCTGCAGGGATCTCCTAAAAATACTGCCCTTTTTAAAACTGTATCACAAAGTCTAGTCTGAGGGCAGCCCGTGTGGTCCGTCCTTAATCGTTTTCAGTTTATATTACAGCTGGACGGTGGAGGTGGGCTGTAATGCGTGATGATGGGAAAGAAAACTCTTAAACCCGCGTTAATAAAACTGAGAAAGTGATTACTTTCTACTGACCAAATTTTAGGGTCAGACTTGGTATCATTTCAACAACAACACCTCACGCGTCACCCGCCGACACTTAGACTGCTTTCACTGATGTATCGAAAGGCTTTATTTAAACCCAGTTTCCCATCTTGAGCATTCCCCGTGGCCTCTTTTATTTTCTGCCTGTAGCATAAGTGGTGGCTGACCACAGTGTTTTGATGGGGCGGTCGGCTGCCCATCCTGTTCCCACATTTCCTAGACCACTGCGAGGAAGGCGCTTGTTCAACATGTTTCCCGCCTCAATACCTCCCACGTGTTGAGCGCTTTCAACGCAAGATGACATCACATGATTTAAGTGACTTGCTATGCTGATTGCAAACAGGCGCTGCTAACGTCTCGTTTTAGAAAAGCCCGTCCTCAGAGTGGGTTTAAGCTATTTTAAAAGCACGATAAACGGTTGTCTGTTATAAGTTAGTAAAGATTCTTATTGGGTTAAGCCTGTTGTAAAAAAAACAAAACAAGAAATTTAGTTTAAATCATTTAAAGTTGGTCAGTTCCAAATGGAGAGTCTAAATAGTTGTTAATGGTTTAAGTGTAATTAATGTCCATTTATCAACAAAAATTGTATAATTCAAATGTCTGTAATGAAGCTATATTTTATTTTTGATTTATGCCTATTCACCCAGGCAAGTTTATTTACTGCACAAATCACATAGGAGGCACACAACCATCTCATTTTAGTAAACGGACCAATTAAACTTAATTTTCAAATGATACCAGCTCTTTTTTTTTTTTATTTGCCTCCTTCAGCATAAATAACCAAGATTTTCCAAGAGGATGTTTTAAGCCAATGAGCTTTCAGTATTACATTAGTGCGTCATTAAGCCTTCACTTGCAACAAGTGAAAGACGCGCAGATATATGAAACTATTGAATGAAACATCGCTAATATCGCTTTTAAGTTTATGATGATAAAAACGTTCCTCTATAGAGTTCCTCTATGTGAGTGTTTGTTACATTGAAGTGAGCATTTCTATATGTTTGTATTGCATTTTGATCTGTTCGATTGCGATATTAAAAGTGGGTGTCAATTTATTTATTTTATTTGGTGTCAATGAAGTTAACATTAAAATTAAACGTATTTTTCCCAAGTAACGCTGGAGATGGTTTTTTATCTTTAAGGCTTGTGTGCTCGAACGACCCGTCCCTTCCACTGTTTAGGTACCGTAAACGCTGTATAATGTTACTAAACGTTACACCCCCCGGACTGTCACACTTTCGTGTCGCTGTCCCCTTTAAAGGGCACAATTATAGTCATTTGTCGTGATGAATGAGAGCCGTCTAGTGGAGGGTTGATTGGACTGTGGCTGGAGAGATTAAAACGACGCTCCCGCTCCGTCTGTCACTCGTGTTATTACAAGAGCGTCGCACAATGAGGGCTGACCTTCAGCACATCACAATACATCTGCTTGCAACATCACAATACATCCGCGTAAGAGCGCCTCTCCACCTGAGCATCAGCTCGTCGCGACGGTCGTTAAGTGTGTGATAATGCAGTCGTATTGATTCGCTCGGACCATTTCTGCTTTTCTTCTTTGGCGAGCGTTATATCAATTGATTTCAATAAAGCTATTCATTACGCTGACCTCTAGGACGCGGTTCGGACGCTTTTGTTTTATTTGGAGCGGGGGTATGAAATAATTCATAAATACTTTAGCGCGTTTACTGTAAGAGAAATATGGCTATCGATTAGGTGCCATTATTACAGTCTAAACCCCAGATGAGGCCGTAACGAACTGAAGCTCTTCAGCGTTCAGAGCTGTTCACGCTGGCTGAATTAAACAGATTCTTGATAACAGTCGTAATGTTAATCTATTTACAATATTAACGTTTTATAATTTGAGATCACCCATACAGTGTTTTTTTCTGCTGATGCAACAGCTTGTTGTAAGTCTTTAAATGCTATAAAATACATAGAATTCAGACTAGAATTGAAAGATTTATTGCCACCCAGCTGGGCCTGTGCAATCTGCTGTAGGTACAACTATGCAACATACAACAGCATGCAAAAATACTGTATACTATGTGCAGTATACAATATATAATAATCACAAAAAGTATACTAAATGCAAACTGTGAATATTTGTATAATAAACAATACAATATAAAATATACAAAAATTAATTTGGGGAGAAATACATGAGGTCTTTTAGTATTGTCTGATAAATTGTCAGACAGGTGGTCCCAGAAATTGTCAGACAGGTGGTCCCAGAAAGTGGTCGTAATAAACCAATTCAAGGTCCAATTCACAACTTAAGGTCACTTTACGTTTTAGAGAGTCAAATTCATCTAAATACAACAATGATCAAGAATTGGGTAAAATACGACATACAGTACATAAGGAACTAATCACTTTAATTTTGAAAGAACTTTTCTTGCATCTCTTTGTTGATATAGAATGTGTCCCTGAAACATAAGCAGGTTCAGATCTTTGGATCCTTATGTGTGCGACTGGACCGGGTTTTGGCGAAACAGCAGAAAAGAGTGACCTCATTTTTTGTGCTGCTTAGATGGGCAGTCCTACAGTGACCTAGACAGCCCTCTCGAGTCTTCTCTGGAGAAGTCAGCACTTTAGACGAAAAAGTAATTGCGGATTAACCATCAAATAAAGCATTTCTCTGTCCTGTGCAGATACCTGTAAAACTGGTTATGGTGTGTTCTCTGTGGTTGAGCGGTCAAGCGATAGCAAAACGCTGTAAATATCAAAGTCACACCAGAACACCATGTTGATTTTAATTTTACTTTGAAACTAAAAATTAACTTGAAATTTATTGGAAGTATAAATCCGGCACTTTTCAGGGTGGTCACCATTAACTTCTTAGTATTTTCCAACCCACGTTTATGAGTCATGCTTCACAGCGGATCATGCCCAGAGAAAGTCAGGCTACGCATTTTAGATGTGGCTAGGCAGGCTGGCCTACACGTTTTGATCCCTGACAGCAACAACTTTTATCTGCAGGTGAGAAAAAATAACCTTAAAAAGTTACTTTGATGACTGGTGTCTTTTTGATAAGGACAAAATTTTAACTTGATTACTAGATTATGAAGTTTGCTTGCCTTCCTCTTCCTGCAAATGGAGGGCTGAGGTTTATGTGTTGTTGGTGAACTAATTTGTCCTATTCAGGGCCCTTAGAGCAATCAGTCCGTCAACAGGGAAGGGGCAGGCTAATTTCCCTCCTCCCTCTCCCCGGCCCGTTCATCTCCCGAGACGAATGCTTTGGGTAATAAGGATAATCAATACACTTTCTCGGTCCCTGCAGTCTCCTGGCATTATTAGCCATTCGTCAAATGCATCAGCCTTTCTTATCAGATATTACCATCTTGTTTACAAGGCGTGCCAGACCTCCCCTGTGTCCACGCCCCATCAAGATTACCCACGGGTCCTACTTCAGACACGCACAAACACACACACACTCCCTGAGGTGACGAATGGATACATCTGCACCCTGACAGCTTACACATGTGCGCTCTTGACATGATTTATCCCGAGAAAATTAATGAAGCAATGACAGCAACAACAACATGACGACAAGGAAAAAGGACTCTTGTTGCCCTTGATTTCTCAAGAGTCTTGTACAAATCACACCTTTATCCAATTAATTAATTGATGGCGGAGAGAGACTTTTAGAGGGATGTCTTAAGTTTGACTGTTATCCTTCTGTCCCCAGGCTACTTTTTTTTTTTTGGCACAAGTTTGGCAAAGTTTTTCTTTGCTGAGCAGAAGACAAACATCTAAATAAAGCTGTTTGTTGAGATCATAGATTGACTTTGCTGTTTTAAAAGGCATATTCGTGAACAAAAACAGACCAACTGGAATATAACCTTCCTATTGGACAAATATTCCTCTAGAGTTATCCAAAATGAAAAAAATAAATATTGAGGTTTTAGTTTCAAGAATTTTATACAGTATGTCGCATTCAAAGTTTAACACTCAAGATTAACACTCGCTGAGAGCCAAATTTGGCTTGAAGTAAATAAAATGAAGGTTTTGTGTAATTTGGTACCTTTATAAGAAACATTGTAAATGTGTCACCTGACCTTTACTGACATTTAAGAGAATTAAATTTCTGCTATACAAACTGCCTACTAAACAAAACATCTGTTGTGACATTCTTGAGTCTTATGGGTCTTTTAAACATGTTTGTGAAAGCAACTGCCTCTCGAATGTTCTGCTACCTCATATGTGACCACACAAGACCTGTGTTGTTGGTTACAAATACAGGAAAAAACACTACATTATTAAATTTTACTTATTGTCAGACAAATTGTAAAATATATTTAAAAAAATAGTGCAAAATATAGGTTTGTGGTCTGTATGATGCATTAATGGCTGGTAAATTTTTCAATTCACATATTATTGATAACCATATCGGTCATTTCCTCTGACCTCACTTCCTCTTGAGCTGTATGGTTTAATTACATACTGCCACTCAATCAATGTTAGCAGAACAACAAAGACATGCTATCTGGTATTGTGAGCACTGTAACTTATCAGGACCCAGACATGGCATCTTTTGGCACTTTATTTAACTGACAGGTAGGGTAACAGGTGAACGCCCTCTGACTTTGATTTTTTTTCTTTCCCTTCTGGCTGCTTTGGTCAAGGGGGAGTGTGAGTCTCCCACAGGGGCCAGTGGTCACTTGACACCATTGTTTGTCAACAATGATACAGTCTTAAATGATGTGGCCTCTTCTGATAGACAGCTAATTTGTCTTGTGCTGCCTTGGACTAATAATGACTAATGACGAATGGGCTGTTTGGAGATCTGTGACAGGGAGTTTCTAGAGTTAATCAGTGTTCACTGGTGGCCCAAGTGAGTACGTGAGAGTGTGTGATTAAATGTGAGCAAAAAACACGAATGCATGTCTTCATATCAGATTAACTCATTGGATATTTGGCTGCATTAAAATAATGTGGCTATCCCACAATCTATTGCTTCAAATTTCTGGGTTTGGGACTTTTTTGATACAGTTAAATAGAAAAAAAGGCCACTTCTCCGGAAACAAACACGCGGTCAGCGATAAAGCACAAACATGAAAAAAAGCCCTTTCCCTTTGAAAGACCCCTTCGATGAAAATGTGTAATATAAATAAAGCCAGGGCCTTTGAAAAGAAAACCCTTCCTTCCTGGAGCTGTCATCCAAAGGGAAAAGTGCACTCCAAGCTACTCTTAAATTCCCAAAGACCGTTCTGTCATCAAACTCCCAACTGCTCCCTGCAAACACGCGATGGCCAGCCTCCGTCTCCGCTGATGTGGCCTGGTGCCCCCACGGGCCTTTCATCTATAGACCAAGGACTAGAGTCCCAGACCCCATCCCCCCAAAACAATGCAGATCATCTGCTGGAATAGGCATAACATGCTAATAGGAGCGGAAAGAAATGATTGAATGAGGGCTAATATGTTGATTGATGATGGGCGATTGGATTTGGGGGGTTTGTTTAAGAAATACATGTTTTTGCTTTCAGTGAACAATGTTTTATATATATATATATATATATATATATATA
>JAZGTK010009550.1:0-17176 GCA_036877625.1 Ambastaia sidthimunki | reverse complement strand
GATCAATTAATTCTATGCAAAAATAAAATAGCTGAAATCAGGCTACGATAAGCAAATGGTCATGAACTGCTGTGTAGGAGAACTTAAAAACATTTATATAGTGAGGCGTGTGGTGTATTTTAATCTGTGTTCCACTGAGCATCAGAGAAGCTGCTGTTAAAACACTATTTGCCATATGTGAGAATCCAATGAACTGGCACCCCATCATGCAAAGAAATTAAAAGGAAATAAAAAAGATGATAAAACCCGAGGCATCATTTTGTGGGGTCATTTGCATAGCCGTGGTGCATCACGGTCTCAAACATCACGGACACTGCCAAACAATTCCCCTTAAAACTCCCTGCAAAACAAGATTAGGGCATTTTAATTGTTTGTTTACCACATATTAGTTTTCTGCATTTTTGTGGGGGTGTTTCGAGTTGGTGTTGTCCTGGCAAGCAAAATCCACACCTACATTTTTTTGGTGAAATCTCAGATCTGATCCCACAACAGTTGGAATGAAAGATGAGTTCTGACGGCCGTGAGCCAGGAGAACACGCTCTCGGATCACCAATCAAAGTATTACTTTCCAAGCAGCGCTAATACATGCGACCGCCAACAAACCGTAAAGTCCAAACTAAGTTCTGCTAACATCCGACAACACGATACTCCTTTCAAAGCATTGCTTAGCATTTCTCTGGTACAGATTCGTAATGCCCAAACGCAGCCAGAATTAAACAATTGGCAGTAATTGCGTGTGTTATTAGCTAATTACAGTAAAGACAAAGTAAAACAACATTTACATAAAAGTGCTTATTGCAAACTGGCAAATGCTACAGGTAAACAAGAATCATATTAAAAATAAAAATGTACCGTGTACTGTAGCAATCTGGGTACACTTGACAGAATTTGTGTAACTTTTATTCTTACAAACAATTTGATCTGAAGGCTCTAAGTTTTAATGTTGTAGACATTGAATTGCTTACATTTTAATAACATTTTTAGTCAGAAAGGAAAAGCAGCCCAACAAATGCCCAGCACACTGCATCTGGAAACTCTCAATATTTGATTAAAAACCGCATCTCATGTGGCTGGTTTGAAGAACGTTCAGAGTGGAATCTAGGAGAAAAATGTGGTAACTTTGAGGAACAACAAGCAAAAGAAGTGTTTAAGACATGCAGTGTGAGCACATGCCCAGTCAAATGCTATCAGCTCATTGGCTGAGGATGGGTGAGGTAATCACTGATGAATTGTAAGGGTGACTGGATAATAGTACAATCACACACACTACATCAAACACGTGATACAAGCTCGAGTTGCGAACCGCATTCCTGTGACTGTCATCCCAATTTATCACAGCACGTACACAGTGGGACGACATGCATGCATGACGACACGCATTTGACATCTTACTTCATTTAAATATCATGCTTAGACGTGTACACTACCTGTTTAGATGCATTAGCGTTTCAGTGAGGAATCCTGCCTTTATGTAATACCACCATCTAGGTCACCAAACCTCGAGGAACAAAAATCATTATAGATGCAAAACAACGGTGCTGCACTTAAGAGCCGCATGCGCACAGCTAAGGTGTTAACCAGACTTGTGGAGTAACGAAAACGTGGAAACGTGTTACGTAACCAGGATATTAAAAAGATATTTAGTCAGAGGTAAATTATTAAAGGTGATCGCACTATTGCTACATTTTGTAAAATGAGAATTACTAGCAGGATGCTAATTTGTGTATAAGGAAAGACACACCATACAGTACAATCAGTATCACACGTTAGCACAGGCAACGCAGACGTTCGTCCGGACTACGCTGGGTTTTGGGAAAACAATCATCTTAGCAATTTCGTTTGGTGACGCCAGTGGTGCAGAAATTACACACTTCATCTTTAACTAATGTGCTGGAAAACATTTGTACAACCCTAGGCTCTCGTTCAGAGAGAAAAAGTTCAAAGTAAAATTTCTATTTTGTGGGAGACAGCTGGGCTGTCCGTTGTCATCAGCGCCAACGGCGGGTCTGGGCAACACTAAATGAGGGTCAAAGGTAAAGTGAGCGCCATGACAGTTGTTTATATTTCCAAATTAAAAGTGGCGGCCCTGCACATTCTGATATGCCCCGAGTCCTTCAGCCTGCGTCTGAAGAATAAATGATTCGTCTGTCTTTTCCTTTCTGTGGACAATACACTCTGTTTTACTGTCATTCCACTTCAACTTATAATACTGTAGCTTCTCTCCTTTGCTCTCTTAAAACCACTGGTCCTCAACCTTTTGATTTCAAGCCCTCTGTTGTCCACAATAATATTATACTTACAATTTACATTTATGCCTTTGACAGACACTTTTATTCAAAGTGACTTACAGTACATTCAAGTTTCACATTTAATCAGTACATATGTCCCCTGTTAATCGAACCCACAACCTTTGCGTTGCTAACACAATGTTCCACACTCCAAGAACACAGCTGAGCACTCAATTTCCACCCAATAAAACATACCAGAGCTTTGCATAATTCAAAAGTACATATATACATACACAGTTTAAAGCTTGTTTTGTCCTAGTTTAAAGCTGCAATCCATAACATTTGCCTCTCTACCGCCATCTCTGTTTGCAACATAAAATTGCAGGTTACTTTATGTTCTTTACATATGTTGAAGTCAAATGAAGCCAAACTGACATTTCGTAGGAAATCGGATCCGCCAGCTCAAATTATAAATCATCATTACAAGCAAACCACTGCAAATCAGTCAAGCAGATCGTTCTGAACACTGATCTGTTATGTTCTTGCTCAATAACACATTTTTGTTCATTTTTAACCAAAATAAGTTACAGAGTGCAGCTTTAAATAATTTTCAAGTCATCTCAAGACCCCCTTGGGAGTTTGATGAGGACCCCTAGTGGCCCCGGTGCCGTGCTTGAGAAGCACTGCTCTAAACGACAAGGTTGCTCTTGAGCATTCTTAGCTGAAGTGTGGATGGAGAGAGAGCAAGGATGGAAGTCTGGTTTTGGGCACAGCAGTGTGTATCTGAGCTGCTCTCACCCTCCAGAGTGCACAAGGTTTCACAGAGCCTCTTTTATTGTGCATGCTACCAGTACAGCTCCCAGTGAAGCCGTCAGCTCATTAAACATTCATAAAGCGAAATCTGTTTTGCCTTTCTTTTCCTAAACACCGGCCCAGCTTCAAAGAGGAAGTGTGAAGGAGACCTTTCTATATTTATAAGTCCTTATACAAATCCCCCCTCTGCTTCAGCAGTGAAGATATGAACCATATGGGTCCAGGAGGACTTTCGCTTCGATGAAGACCCTTTGCACACATTAAAATTTAAAATGGAACCAGGCATCTGTGTCTTATTCCACCACATTTCTAGGGAAAGGTTTCAGTGTCCATGCACTGCCTGTCATCACGAATTCGGTCCAACACCAGCAGACAAGAACCCCGAACGTGTGTTTAGACCCAACAACCTGTTGAAAATGTATTGAAATGAGCTGCGCTTCAATGCGACAGGGTTGCTCAGTGTAAGGAAAGTTTGCCACTGTTTTTAGATTAATGCTGCATTCTATAACTTTGTTTTAGTAGAAAATAAAGAAAAATCAGTTATAGAGCAAAAACATAACATAGGTCCATGTTCTCCTTATTCCAGGAAAGTTTAAAATAATGATAATTTGAGCTGTTGCTTCACTTTCCCAGGAAATGTCAGTCTGACTTTATTTAACTTCAACATACATAAGGTAACCTGCAATTTTATGTTTCAAACAGAGATGGCGACAGAGAGACAACATTACAGATGTAACAGCTTATCAGAAATAAATCACAGGTCCATTTATATTTCAGGATTTAGGTAGTTTTGCTGTGCTCATGTCAGAAACTAATAAATACTGTAGTGACCATTTCTGTCATCATTTACAAGTTATTCTAACACACAATGTTCCTACAACCACACTTCAGTCACGCTGCCAATTAGTTTAGCAACATAACCTTCTATATATACATACATTTCTTAACAGTATATGGTGTGTATCATCTGTTGTAATCACACTGTACATGTGGCTCCATCCATCCATTCAATAATATATGAAACTTCAAAAACCAATAAACTCAATAAAAAAATCAATAAAAAGCATTCAAAACATCCTAAAAGTCATCCTCAATGACATATACTGTATATTTAAAGTCATCATGAAATCCAAAATATATTTATATATTTAATTCAAGTGTTCTCATAATCTTTACTCATAATCTGTTAATTTACTTCAGCCTGATGACTTGGGCGGAGCCAGAACTGTTAACCACTCCCCTTTAACAGTTAACCTACAGCCCGCTTTGAAACACCTGTTTTTCTATAGCCAATCAATTCCCAGTTGATAAAATAGAAGCCACGCCCTTTATTTTTCTGTTTCACTTTGAATTATGTCAGAACACTGAAGTCGATTGCAACTTTCAGTTTACACAGACTTTAGCAAGAGCGATTTTAACCGTAACACACCCACAATTCTCTCTGTACAGCCGGATTCGAAAGCCTGTATTTTCTCCTCACAGCTGAAGAAAACACGGTGATGTGACCGACAGATCCAAAGTGTCAACACATCTCTTATCTTACACCAATAACCTTCTCCGTTTTATTTCTGTCATCAATCTATATTGGGACGCCAGTCATTCTCTCATTCTTCTCTAGGGAGCTTTCAGGGTTGCGTGGTAATTTCCTTTTACAACAGAATGAGATGAGATGAATGACAAATGCAGATCTAAAGTGCTGCATTATAACACAATATATCATTGTGCAGTCTGAACACCAGCTTCTAATTTATGCAGCTTAGACACAATCAAGGCTAGTGTCATGTGAGCTGGAATGCATGTGTGTTCTGCGTGTGTGTGTGTTCTGCGTGTGTGTGTTCTGCGCGTGTGTGTGTTCTGCCTGTGTGTGTGTTCTGCCTGCGTGTGTGTTCTGCGCGTGTGTGTGTGTTCTGCGCGTGTGTGTTTACTGAACCATATATTGAGGATATATTTGTACCCAAAAGTCAGCAAAACCTGACAAATCTGAGCCAAACTGTCTTTTATTGACAACCTAATTTGTATAAATGCAATAAAATTATAGTATGTGTTTTAATTGTAAAAATGTAGGAAGTTTTCTGTCAGGGTAAGTGTGTGGGTTAGGTTATATTATTTATAACTGGTTGTGTATAAAAACAATAGAAGTCTATGGAATGTCCCGGTTTGCGTAAACGTGTGTATGTGTGTGTGTGTGGTCCACTATACTTTGCATAATCAGAACCGAACACAACAGTCTATGTTCAGTCTCTGCAGTCTTTGTGCAAACCCCAGTGAAAGTTTAATCATTTAAGAACCCCCACAGAGGGCATGAATGCTGACTTCCTCCCATCACGCATCCCAAGAGCTGGCACAGCGGTGAGCTGAGAAACCCTCACAAATTCAGCAGTCGGTTCAGATGATGATACTGTAGCTGGAAAAGGAGATGACAGAATCATTATAACGGACACAAAGAGGAGTTCCGTTTGCTTGTTCCACGAGGAACGTTCTCATGCGGTGTAGATGGCAAATACATCTTTTCTCTGGCGCTGTTTTTGTTAAACCTGTATGAATGGCTTTATATTGGCCGAAGATGATGCAGCTGACACCTGGAAACTCCTGCGCACGCATCCCACACACGCCCGTCGCCTGCAGCACTGCAGAAGAAGAGTCATGCTGCTGTGGAGCTGCTTTGCAGATCTGAGAGCGTCAGGATAACTCCTGCATACTAACAGCTCAAAACAAAGAGCTGTCAAACCTTCACGAAAGACTTAGTCTGAAATCCAAAACAGCAATATAGCACAAATGAGACAAGAGAGCTGCTCTCTCCTTCCTTCAGTGTGTGAGAGAGAGACAGCGGGGTAGAGAAACAGAATCATAAATAAACAGAGTAATAAATATACCATAGAATGAATGAGAGTGATAGAGACAGACAGACAGGTGGATAGATAGATGGGTGGATGGATGGATGGATAGACAGACAGACAGAGAGAGACAAAAAATCAGAAGGGAGATTTAAAGAAACAGAGACAGTAAGAGAGATGCAGAGAAAGAGTCACAGATAGTTTCATACAGGCATCGGTCCAAAAGCAGCTTCCTCAGGTTTAGTACATCAGGAGCTAGTAGATCAAACCCATTTAGAAGCAGCTGTTTGGAGGCCAGAGGAAATAGAGTAGCTGGTGCAAAGTGCCTGATTCATTATCAATGGTTAATGCATATGCCAGAGCTACACAGCACTGCCACCTGCCCACAAACACAGTGAGAGGCAGAACACAGCACAAACTGAGACAATGATGGGACGACACTCCCACCCTGGACTCTGGCTGGATCTGAGTGTGTTCTGATGCCTGTGGGCAGATATCATGCAGGAATTAAGGTCTTAACGTAGGGCGCACTTGTCCTTCTCTTTCAGTGACAGTTTCCTCTGAAGAGATTACCTCTCTCTCTCTCTCTCTCTCTCTCTCTCTCTCTCTGGAAAGAGTCTATTAAACACATGACACTCTCATGCCCTGAGAATCCATTTCTGAATCATATCAACTGCACCCAACCCAGAAATTACACTCACTGTAATTAAATCACAGTCATTAAAAAGCAGGAAAAGTGTGATCCCACGACACCAGCCTGAATGTAAAAATAACATCTAGAGATGACAGACAGACAGACAGACAGACAGATAGACAGACAGATTATCTATCTATCTGTGTTCCTGTAGCTCAACTGGTAGAGCATTGTGTAAAGGTTGTGGATTCAATGCCAGGGAATACAAGTACTGATAAAAATGTATAGCTTGTTGCTTTGAATAAAAGCGTCTGCCAAATGAGTAAATCTATCTGTATATATATCATATGGTCATTTATGTACTGCAGACAGTTTAACGGTGAAAAAAGCTACTGTTGCGATGATGCTGCTTATCAAATAAGGAGGCAGACACACACACACAGACACACACACAGACACACTCCCACACACACACACACACACACACACAGACACACACACACACACACACACACACACAGACACACATACAAGCACACACACACACACACACACAGAGTATCATCTGCTCATGTCCCGTGTCTGCGTTCCGCTCTGACACCGACACTTTTTACAGGTCTGTTCTGCTCGCAGGCACACAAGCTTGATTAGTTTGAAATGAATGCAAATTAATTAATTATCATATTAAGACAAAACAAGATTGAAAGTCAATTTTATGGCCCCGGGAGTTCAAAGAGTTGACAGCCTTGTCAACACAGGGAAGAAAAGGCTGCGTGCAGATGAACAGGTGAGAAGATGTGTTTGTTCTTCAGTAGCTCATCTCATCCTTTCTTTAAAGCAAATCCAGTGACATTTTGCTGAACTTTGAGGCCTAATGGCTGCTGTGTACTAATGAATGCCACTCTGACTGCTCATGGCATTTAGACACCATCCGTAGCTTTAATATCCACAGTTCTTAGAACTTAATCTCTCATCATATAACAACCTGCTCACCAGAAACTACATTCATAACGATTCTGACATGAACCTTGTAAAACTACAGTGAACTATATTGAAAGTGGGACCCGAGTTTGTAAGAGCCAGAATTTCAAAGATTTGGGTTGGGCTATTTAAAATTAAGCTAGTAAGCACAACCTAGTAACCACCCTAAACACCCTAGCAACTACATAGCAATGCAGTCATAAATACACAACACCTTAGCAACCGCACAGCAACACCCTGGCAACCACCCACAACACCCTAGCATCAAGATGGTGAGTTCTGTATGAACAAGCAACAGTTCTTCAAATAACATAAAAATTTCACTGCAGACTTTTCATTAAAGTACATGAAGTTCCACTGGATGCCCGTAACCAAAACAGAGAGATAAAATAGCTCATTTAAACTAAACGAAGTTAGAATAACTTTCATATTAATATAATTAACACTCTAAGTGCACAAAATTCTCTATATAGAAACTCAAGCTGTAGAAGATACGTTTTGAAGATACACCACCAACTGACACATGATCCATCCAGGTGTCAAATCTTTTCTTGAAGTTGTCTTGTACACTAGTTACTTTTTAAACATGTGAAGTTAACCAGAAAATACTTACAAATAGTGGTAGTGCCTTATGGTACCTAAATAGTTAAATGATAAACCTTAGAAATCCTCAATTTTTTTCTGAGGGACCAGCCAATCAGTAAACTGCATCATGCTCAGCATCACTTTCCAGGTATCAGTGGTGTGACAGTAGCGCATTAAAGATTCAATATCTGTGGACTTTGTGCTTCTAAGTGCAATAAACAATGAAATCACTTTATGCCTCATATTCATTACAAAACTGTTTGTGAGGCGACCGTCATGTCCATCTCTAAACAGATATTATCTTCCACTCATTGAACATGGTAGTTCCCTTTAAGAAACTGCTTGTGATCTGCTCTTCTGTGAAGTGGATTTTAATCTGTTGGAGATTTTAACTGGATACTGTAACTATTGTCTGAGAGATGCATTATTAAGATGCTACTTGTTTTCTAGCACCTTTAAATAACAATGAATCACTGCGCACACACAAAAACTATCACCAGAGGCTATTCATTTGGCTAAAGGACCTAATTATACGGGAGACTAGGCCATCGAGTTTCTATCTTCCTATTGGTGGAGAATGAAGATGAAGGAAGCTTATCGCTTTACCTCCACGACACTCATTTGGGGAGTTTGGTACACTGTACCCCACAACTTTCTTTTTAAAACTTCATCTAAATGCATCCAAACAAAAAAAACCCACAACATATTTGAAAAATGTTTAAAAGCATGACAGCTTTTGGCTATTAACACACCCCCACAAAGATATGCAGGTCCAAAACGCCAACTCAACACCCCAAAAGTGTTAGCACACAGACGTCAACGTGAGCTTCTCTGATGTTTCTGAGCTTGTGTGAACTTAAATGTTTTTGAGGAGATTTCTTTTGTAAAAACAATGTCACTTTCGAAACAAACTTACTGCTTGAGAGAACTGCTCTTGCTATAAAGAACTTCAACTGTTCTTCTTTCAAAAAAGCCCTTTGTTATTCAAACTGCTCGAGGCTTTAAAGAATCCGTTCACCCAACAAAGAACATTCTGTCGTGATATTCTCTCAAAAAGGAAGAATGAAGAATCGTCATGCTGTTGAGTAAATAATGATACAATATTCATTTTCAGGTGAACTGAAACGTATTACTTCTTTTGCTGCTCTTCTGATGCAAACGTGCTGTTTAAAGTATCAGTCTATGAGCAAAACTAACCATTCACCAGGAAAATAAACATGGATTAAATCATATTTATATAAGAACAGAAGACAAAACAAACTTGTTTTTTTTCCTGCCTGTTTTGCAATCGCGAGCCTTTGCTTCTTATCTTTGGGCCAGAGAGTTTATATTTGGCTTGTACTGTGAAATGTTTACTTGCAGGAGTTAAAATAAAAAAAAGAAATGAAGAGCCTGGAGGTTTCAGGTCCTTAGAGAGTGAATTTAAGAATAACTGTCTGTTGTTAAAACATTCTGTTTTTCTCTCCTGTCCGACTCATCATGTAATCACATAATCACAGTCTATAAAGTCCCTAAACACAGCACACAGGGTGTAGCCTGGGATTGTTTTGTTTTTAGATTATCATAATCATATTCCTTCAATATACGGTGCAATATGCTTTCGTGATGCTCTGTAATATCTGATGAAATTCATGGGCAAGCGTACAAGCAACGATGAGATGTCGTATCAAGCCAGTAAGACAAAACAGTTATTAACTGGTTAGATTTTACTAAGGCCAGACTGTGAATGCTGTCAAAGCTGCATCAAAATAAAGACAAATGCAGACTGTTATATTTATGGTAATTGTGTCCCCTGTGTGATATGCAGACAGAACAGAAGACAGGAGGCCACACACCTTTGTATCTTTGACTTCTATCTTTGAGTTTTCATCACATGTATGAACACAATGACAGAGTTCGTGCATTTATACAGGTCTGTGCTTCCACCAGACTGAACGATAAAGATAACAGACTGTCCACTGCTGTCTCCTACATCTCTAACAAGAGCAGAACTAAACATCTTCTCTGTTATACTGCCCACACCATAGAATCATATCACCCAGACTTCTCACGAAAGCATTGTACTGTCACCGATTTATTTCTGGCACGTTTGCCTGTGTTTTGAATAAATGACAGGGAAGGATGGGTAGAGGAGAGGAGAATTAAATTTGGAAATGTCACAAGCCAAGTTAGTTCTCAGAATAGGACTAACAATATTTGTTTGCAGATACCACATGGATTAATTTAGCTTTTAATGCAGTAAAATTCATGCTAGTGTTACTGTAAACTGTAAACAGATTTATTGTGTCAACAAGGTCACAGCTGTGATGACTGAGCCACATTTTTGCAATTCATTGTCCTTACACCTTGTGCACAAAGAGCTGATGCAGCAAACAGGAAACGTTCTCAGAACATTGGCTAACGTTCTCTAAAAGTTCTGTCAAAGTTATCCAAAATGTTATTGCAGTAACATGAGTAGAATTCTTTAATATTACATATTATATCAAAAACATTATTCAATATTATTCATTTAGCAGACGCTTTTATCCAAAGCGACTTTCAAAGCATTAAACATTGTGCTCTAAAAACGTTGTCCACAAATCTACATTTAATCGTGGTATTAAATTTGATGCTGAACAGGATGAACAGAAGACTTTTATTAACATACGTGAAACTAGGTTGAACATCTGAGCATTAGTGATACTCTGGTGTCTGTGAAACAGGTGTTTCCTGAGGGCTGTGGTGGTCTCAGCAGATCAGGTGTATGCTGGGAGCTCATTCCACCCGGTAGGAATGCTAATAGAATGTTTTTTTAAAAAATGTTACAGAATGAATTTAAATAACATTCTTATAACCAAGCAAAAACATTAAATCAACGTCTAAATAAACTGGACTGGCGTTTTGGATTGTGAATTTGTAAAATTTTTGTTAGTGAAAAAACATTAGGGAAACATTTTTACAACCTAAAACTGTTAGCGGGGGAGACCGTCCAATCAGAATGCAGCCCATTGATTCCAGAACTTGCATTAACTGGTTCACACAGGAGCTCATTTGATCTTCTGTGGCACCTTTTGTTCTCACCAGAACATCCTGAGATTCTGTTGGGTGCAGCTGCAGCTTCAGATCAGGAAATGGGTCAGAACTCAGGGGTCGTTGATTCGATTTCTGTGTGTAGTTTAACCACTGATACGCTCTTGAGTGAGCCACTACACAGCTGGCTGCTCTGAGGTCACCGTAGTACACACTTCTGAGGGCAGAGCAGAGGTCAACAAGCACACCGCTTCTAGAGTGATCTGTGACATAAAAATCATTCATGCAGGGCCGTTCCCTCTAATCTGGAAACATGTTTATGATTTAGTAGCAGCAAAGATAAACACAACCGAACCGGAAAGTGTCTCATTTGGACTGTGGATATTGACAGAGCAATTAAACGCTAGTGATTAATGCCACAGGATGACCTGATCTCCTGGCACACACGATCAGTAGCACAGACTGCAGATCCCTGTTCTGATCTTTCCTGACTGCTGTTATGATAAACATCTCATTTAACCACCAACCAACATCTGTTTGCTAAATACACTTCAATAAAATATTTAATATATATTAAAGCTGAAGTCCGTAACCTTTTTAGGTTAAAAATAAACATAAAACAGTTATTGAGCAGATACAGGACAAATCATGACAAATGTTCAAACACTCTACTTAACTAACAGCAGTTAATCACCTGCAATTTTATGTTTCAAACAGAGATGGCGATAGAGAGGTAAAAGTTACAGATTGCAGCTGTAAATAGGATCAAATCAAACAGTCAGACAGAATCAAATGAAAGTAAATGCAATACGACTGATTCATTTAAATACAGATGCTGTATTTATATGCATAGCATGCAGTAAATGAGACAGTTTTCAGCGAGCTTTGCTAATGTATCCCAGCACTTAGTAGGCAAGGCCACCCATTTTGAGCCAGAGGGCTTGAGCACGACTCGGTTTGAAAAGCAACTTAAGAAGCATACAAATTGAACTCGTAATTCAAAAAGGGACAGACATTTTAGCAGTAAATTATGCATTAAACCGCACAGGTGGCAAAAAGGAGTCGTGCAAACAGCTGGGAATTTACACATCATCGTCTGAAGACTCTCCTCTCAGCCCTGGACCGCAACCAACAGATGTTTCTCCGTCTCAACATTTGTCTCCCAGCTTCATCTTCAAGCGCAAGCCGCCTCAGACAGCTTAATCAAACAGCGGTGAGATTATGCAGAACAAAAGCGTTCAGAGACCGACGCTCGTATACAACCAGGCAGCTGTGCTGACTAATGATACGTCAGGTGTCAGTCAGCAAAACCGCCACCCGTGATTTTGCCATCGCGTTCAAGACAGAAATTAAAAGCATACGTTTCTAATCAAACCAAACTGAATGAAAGTACAGAGTGGGTGGCAGAAAATACTTCTGTACCATCAGAATTCTTTAGGACAGCTCAAGGCACAATAGCATGATGTTACAGGGCTTATTTTGTCACTTATGTCGTAAGCGGAGGCGATATATAGATGGTGTTTTTCATTTTCATCAGCATTGACTTACAGACGCATATTTCATTGTTTGAAGCCGTGACTCAGATGCTTAGCGTATGCTGTGATGACGCACACGCGCACACGTATGCAATAAAAACGCAAGTTTCTGTCTGCATGCTATCCTGCTCGGAGCACGGTGATAACACGTCGCCATGCGCGGGTGCGTGGACGTCTTTTGCACTGCGAAAACAAACCGCATAGTCCACTCTGTATGACAAACAAAATTTCCCAAAACCGGCACAGAACACAACATGTCCTCGGGGCATGAAAACAGAGTGAAAAAAACACTGCCTATAAACAAACTCAACAAACACAGCCTTCCACTGACAGCCAAAACAGGCGTTCTGTATAAAGTTTGTCTTTCATTTCTGACTGAGGGCTGCCATTCTAGTATTTTGAAATAAAAGATGTGACTATCCTGCACATACAAGAGATTCAGACAACAGGACAGGAAACAGAAATTGCTCTGCCAGGAGTGCAGCGTAGAGAAGAAGAACGGACAAAAGCCTCCTCAGATATCAGCAGTATGTTTCAGCTATACATCCCTCACAATTCTGTTTGTTGTTTGTAAAAAAACACAACTAAAAGTCAAAAAGAGAAAAAAAACAACAAAATCTCTCAATCAGTACAGTGCTGCACATCTTGTGATGTCACTAATGACATCACACATAACATCACGCATACTTACGGTTATATTACTGTTTAGTCATACTCAATGATCAGACATTAGTGTGACCTCTGGCTTTCTCAGAAATGTAATACCACAGAAAAAAAGATTACATTACAAAGACTTGTTTTTATACAACTTTATTGAAGTGTAAGTTCAGACAGAACTTATTTTTATTCCATTTTAAATTATTTTGTTCATTTTCTTTGACAGATGGTTGTTTGAAAGTTTTTGATGTGTCACGAAGACGCATTTTGGGACAAAGACCTTAAATAATAATATGTGATAAAATATTTCATTGGCAGACAGAGTGACTTTATAACATTCATTTTGTCACGAGCTACGCGTGGCTCAGACGCTCGTTTTTGCCTCAAAAACTTTTTCTCAAATGATAATGCATTTTGCTTGTTTGAATTACATCAGAAGAGGTGAGAGAGGAATCACAGAGACAGATACAGCATGAGATTTATTGATCAATATGCTGACAACACAGAATTTCACTGTCCCTCGTGCTTTCCTCTTTAAGAGCCAAAAATGGATGAACTGTCAATAAAGCTCCGGCTTTGATCTGCCGGGTCTTCATTGTCCATCAAAAATTGGCCTTTCATCGAACATACCCCTAAAATAATATTTTTTATGAAGGACAAGAATTACCTCCACTAATTGTGCCGGCTGCCTCTAGAGACTTGTTTGGGGATTTTAAACACAAAGAAAGGAATTGTGGGTGATAAAAAAAGATGATATGAGGCTGAGAAAGCTTATTAAAGCAGAATACAGGGCGAAAAGCTACTTTGAAAGCTGAAAAAGAAGAAAAATTTAAGGGCAAACATCCTAAAAATAAAAAAGAATGCTGAGAATTTTTAAGGGTGTGTGTACTTTGCGAAAAAGAGATTTACTCTGCGGGTGAGATGTCGGGGGCTAAATATAGTGGCTTGTGATGTCACGCCTTTTACAGAGAGCTGTGAAGTAAATTGACGAGACATCATTCTCAGTGGGCCTCCATCCAAAACAGTCATCATGTTGCTCAGCTTCCCCACGGCTTCGCTACGTCAGCAAAAACACTACTGCTGGTCAACACAGCACGAAAAGCTGCACAGATGCACGTCACAAATGCACAATGACGGGCACCTATGAAACAAGCATACAAACAAGCACGTTAAAACATGCAATTTCGCTTCATAATATAATTGGATAGAAAGTGTCAATTATGGAAAAAGCAGCAATTCAATCTGATTTTGTGACAGTTTGCACCCATCGTAATCAAGGGATCTGTGTGCAAGAAATGCATGCCGCATTTTTTTACATGCTGCAGAACTATTTGTCCTGTCTGTCTAATTATATATATTTGAACTGACTGAATAACAGTAACTGATGATATTAAGATGAAACGGCATATAAGTGTGTTTGCCATGCTTAGAAATCATGTGGTTGAAAAAAGAACTCGCCCACAGCCAAGAACAATTTGAAGCATATTGATACTCACTGTACAATGTCCAATCAGGCCTGACATGCTGACCTCCGATCAGTATTGGCAGCCTGTGGTTTGGAGATTATTGCATGTAATTTAGATGTCAATCTCTGCCAAGCTGCAGGTACACATGCACACACACACACATACACGCACACACACGCACGCACGCACACACACGCGCACACACACACACACGCGCACACACGCGCACACACACGCACACACGCGCACACACGCGCACACACGCGCACACACGCGCACACACGCGCACACACACGCACACACGCGCACACACGCGCACACACACGCACACACACGCACACACACGCACACACACTGGGTTTGTTTTACGGGGACATTCCATAGATGTAATAGTTTTTATATGGTACAAACTGTATATTTTATTCTTCTACACTAACTCTATCCCTAAACCTAATCATTGCAGAAAACTTTCTGCTATTTTTGATTTTCAAAAAAAGAGCATTCAAAATAATTTATAAGCTTGTGTCCTCATGGGCTCCTAGAATATCCCCACAAGGTCCTAATTTACTGGTATTACTATATGTGTGGAGACATTTCGTTCCCATAACACACACACACACACACACACACACACACAGAAATTCTGATACATCATTGTAGGGTTGGGGAAAAATATTAATATATTTTTAAAAAATCAGTTTCAGAATAGCGTTGTTACAATTGTGTCTATTATGCTTGCAAACAACTGCCTTATACAGCCTTATAAATACAACTGACCAATCAGAGTCAAGTATTCTAGAAAGCAGTGCAATAAGTGCATCTGTGCTATAAAAGTGATGTGGATAATGAAACATCAGCTCTGAAATCACTTTGAATTTATACATAGAAATAGAAAGTGAATTTCAATTCATTATGTTTGAGGAAAGAAACATTTTGTATCCTCTGTATTAGAAGTGCTTTGATCCACAGACATTGATAACTCGGCCCAGACTTGAAAGGTCAAATTTGGGTGTTATGAATAGACTAAAATGATCCAAATGAATAAATCATTGACAGTTTATGCACTTAGCTTATCAGTTTTCCATAATAACTGTCCAGATTCGGAGATTCTAAAGGGCAGTGCTGGATGCTGTTAACATGTTTTGAGTGAATTCTGCAGTGAGAGCTTTCCAGGCAATCACAGGAAATAACGCAGGTAATGCACCATCTTGCAATCAGAGGAAACAAGGCAGCCAATGGAGGTCATAACTGCTGGAAAGTAAGAGAGTGAATAATGAGGAGAAGGTGCTGGAGGTTATTGTGCTGAGGGGAGAAATTGCGACTAGCACTTTAGCAGCAAAAAGACACAATGGTAGATAACCAAGAGGAGGTTTGGAAAACGGGACCATAAGTGAACTGCAAATACAGGAGGACGAAAATGACAGTGGAAAAGACGGAATGATGCCGGTGCAGAGAAAGTTCCGGAACAGCAGGAGGCAGAAAAACGGATAATATTGTTGAGATTTATTGAGATGTAAGTGCTGAGGGGTCGATGCACCTGAGTGGAATGACTGGGGTTCAGATCTGCTGATGTGCAGGAAAAATTGCTTGGTAAAGATATAAAGGCCGTGTTTGATTTGATTGGTTTGATTCCTGTAGTGTCAATTGAAAAGTTTTTGCTTTATTAGATCTTGGCTTTACAGATTTAGCTGTATAACTTATAGCATGATTTGTAAAATAATACATAATGCTGGAATAATATTCCAAAGGGGTGATATAAACGAATGGTAAACCCAAAATATAAACCAGCTAAACTTAAGACCAAAAAACCCAGCAAGATTTTAAACAGGCCTGCAGTGTTAAATAAATCACAAATGGTCACGATGGGCAGGTGTTTAAAAACTCTTTCTGAAGAACCTGGCGTGCTGGGCTCAAGAAATCACAGTCTTTCTCTACAATCAGTCCCAGTGGTTTAATCTACAGTGGTGGTGCAGTAATAGAAGTGAGAACATCAAACCACCCAGAGGTTGTTTGAGAAGTCAAGCACTGAATCCGCATGGCGGCTTGTTCAGTCTGTTGAAGCAGAAAAACAACAGCCATTTATTCCCCTCCTGCAAACCATAAAAGCTGAGAGTGAAGAGATGCAAAAACCATCTATTGGAATCAAGATCAGGAACCTGTGCATCATGTAGCATCACATGAGCTAAATGTGGTGTCAGGTATTCACAACATATTAACTGGGTGAAGACAAAAAAGCAAAGATGATGGCATATAAATGTACTAGGTAAGCAACGGTTTACTTGCCCTAACACTGACTGGTGTGTTTCTCAAACTGGAGAATCAAAAGAATCAAACTGGATTGGACCATTTACCACAACACCATATGACTTTTGTAGCCAATCGGTGTTGGCGACTGTGGTGTTGCACAGCATGTCTGTTATTTTGAGGGTGAGTT
>JAZGTK010009549.1:0-11249 GCA_036877625.1 Ambastaia sidthimunki | reverse complement strand
TCTATCTATCTATCTATCTATCTATCCCACTTGTCATTTCCTGATAGGGAAAACTATACAGTAGCTTTATCCTGCTGTGTTGCATTCCTGTGAGCTGTTCTGAAGATACTGATAACTTTCCAAACACTTCTTCACCTAGTCCATCAGACAGGCACCCACTCACAGACTCTGTGAGATGTGACCACATTATGCACTGTTGTGTGCTTCTGTAAATCCCTAATCAGTACTTCATCATCGCTCGCTACGGCCTGCTGAAAGTGGTCAGCACACATCCTGTAGTAAAAGGATACAGGAGAGCACTCAATAAAACAGTACATAGTTTAACCTTTATTTAACTAGACAACCCATGTAATTCTACAGTCAATTAATAGTAAGAGAAGTTAAATGCATGATTTACCTTATATTTAACAGTTCTTGGATGCTCCCAGAAGTTCTGCATAAATGCATCTTTATTATAAATATTAAAACATTTTTATATTTAATATAATACATAAAAATGTAGTGAAGGTCAGGCAAGCACAGTTGCTTGCTGTATAACATTAATGAACACACAATTTACAGTGTAGAACTACTTAAACATTAACACTGTTTGCTTTACAGTATTTAAGTGTGTGTTCATATTCATTATGCAAATGTAAGGACCCTACACCCAGTTTTTCTTATCATATATGCTCTTCGTAATTCCTCTCATATCTTTTTCTCATTTCACATCTCTTTGTGTTACTTTTCTCATCTTTCTTTCACCTGTTGTTTATTTATGTATATATGTGTTCTTTCAAACAGCAGTCAAAGGGCATCAGTTTGAGCCACTGCTCTTTCCTGTCTGTCTCTGCCTTCCTTCTCCCGTGGCCCTGACCGCAGATTTGCACAGATCACTCATATTTATCTAAGAGTCATTCATTCATTCAGAAGTCGAGATCTAAAAGGTGCTTTTGAAATCCCAACCTGATTTCCAGAATACCAGCAGAAAGGTTCAGCTGTAAACACTGAGGTGAAAGTCAGACATGCAAACAGCAGACAGAGATACAAACTGAGAGTAGAACGAACAGATGAGAGGCTGACAAAAGCACTGCTGGTCTCTGCAGTAGGTTCTCACATGCTTTGCTCCAGTCTCCTTCTATATCCATCTGCCCTCCTGACCTCCAAGCACAGCTCTACGGGAAACATTTTGAAATATTTCGCGAAATATTTTTAGTGTCTATTTGCAGCAGATGGAGATTTGAGATTTGATGGAAAACATCTCTATTAGCTTTGGTGAGGTTTAGATCAGATGATTGAATTAAATGTTAGCTGTCAAAAAGCTTTAGATAAATATAACATTTCCTCTCTACATAATTTTTCATGCATGAAGGTATATAGAAATGTCAGACTTTTAATAGCATATTTTGACCTGCATTTACATGTATGCATTTTACAGACGCTTTTATCCGAAGTGACTCGCGTTCATGCATTTGATTAGCATGCGTGTTCCCTGGATCTCGATCCCGAACCTTTGTGTCTAACGCAATGATCTACCAGCTGAGCTACAGGACCTTCTGGAAAATCTGAGCATGAGCTTTAACGTGTGAGATCTCATTTGAAACTCTAGAGGAGTCACATGTGTATCTATTGGTGTCTTTTTTGAGGAGTGAATGTATTCGTCACACACCGTGTCGCTTAAAGTGGGTACACGTGTCCAGCAGACGCATACGTCCCCCTCGGCCCTCCGATAAAGGGATTTCAGCAGCCATATGTGCATCAGACACATTTAAAGGCCAAGAATGTAAGCGGAAGCTTATTTTGTAATTTCCCAGGAGGCAACAAAGTAGGTAATGGAAAGCAGTCGGGACATGCACACACAGAGTGGGAACAGGCCACAGGCTGGACAGCAAGAGCGCCTGACGTGTTTTCCACAAGGAACGTCAAAGGAAAGACACTGGCTGGCTTTGTTACAATGTCAGGATTTAATTAGTTGTGACTCTGTAAACAGCACATCTCATTTAGTTCGCGAATTATGTAAATATGAGATGAAAACCAACGCGCTTATTATGAGGAATATCCAGAGCAGAACGGATGAACGTGAATGAGTGAATTAAGGAAAATTACATTGCTTAAAGGTTGCTATTTAATACCTCAAGAGACTTTTTGGGTTGATTTAAAGATCAACTTGTCTGGGATGTTTTTCCTAAAATTCCATGGGGGAAATAAAAATAGATACACATGAGACAATTGTTGGCCTGCAGTAAGTGTTGAAGTGGAGTGGATAGCACAGCTCAGATCATTTGGTTTTGGAAGAATTTGATGTGAAATGTTTATCAGATTGAAATCTCTGGCTGTTGATTACAGACTGCGGTATATTAGCAAATCTGGGAAGCGTGACAAAAAAAAAATCTCTTTTTGATCTAATGTGATCTAATCTCATTGCTGATATTAAAGAGATCATTTGAGATATTAAAGAGATCTTATGATTTTTGTTTTTCTGTCTAACGGGAGTTCGGGTCTAATTTTAATACAAATTGCTATTGAAAGATGTGTGGCTCCATTCATAAACAGGAGATGGCAGGGAAAATGAATACTTTTTCCAAATTTAAATGTTCCATTTCCACATGAAACACATTAAATGAAGACTTGTCTTGATTCTTCAAAAAGACGCATTTTGCAGCGACCAACAAAAACTTTGCAGCTTTTACATTTATATTCTGTTTTATTTTATTAAATGCTTTTGCACCTTCACACTCTCAGTGAAATTGATTTTTTATTTCATTATAATCGGTACGCTTGCAAGGTACATTTAAAGTACATGGAAAGTACAAAGTTTCTAAGCAAATCCAATATAATAGGCAAAAATAAGACATTGCAAGTGTAATGCATTTAAAAGCATGCATTTGCATAGAAGTTACAGGTACCTGTTATTTCAGTTATATAAGTCAGTACAAATAATTACAGATACTGCTTTAAAGTAAAAGCAGGCGTCTTGCCCACCTCCTCCATCCATGTCTCAGTCATACCAAATGTAGTCAATTGAGAGATTTTGCACCATAATTGATCCCATATCTCGGTCTCACCACAACCATGTTTTCCTGTTTCTAGAGACAAAGAATGACTCAGTTCCAAGAGATTGTATCTCAAGTTTGCCCTTCAGATATTTGTTATAGTAAATGAGCTTTCATTGCACTTAAATGTGTTGTGGAAGCTGGAGATAATAACCTAAACAACATTTTAACAAGAATTATATCTGATGAGACCAAGAGCTGAGAGAGTTGTGAGGGAGTTTTAAATGTTTCACGGGGAGATGGCAAAGCATTATATTAGGAAAGTGACAGATGTGCTTTTGATTATAAGAATATTAGATATGTTGGAAAAATGGGGACTAGGATGATGGAAAGTATGGAAAAGTGTGGGACTATTATGTCTAAACTGTTCTCAAAATCAAATTAATATTTTAATATAATAAATAAAATTGTAATGTTTTAATAATAATATTAACTCATTGAGTAAGGCCACTTTCATTTTTAAATTTCTACATTATCTCTTTTTTGTACTTTCATACATTTTCTTAAACATTTTACTAAAGTGGGTTGGTTACATACATAGTTCAATTGCATAATTGCTTTGTTTTGTCTAAAAACAAGAGGATTTAATTACTTGGGTTAAAGAAATCAACCAAAATATTAAGATTCTGTCATTATTAACTCACCCTCTTGTCATTCCAAACTTGTGTGTTGTTGTTTTTCCTGAAAACAAAATGTCCAGTTTTGGGGAACTGTCACTTTAAGAGCTTTCTTTATTACATTCCTAAAAACCGAAGCAGAAACTGCAATTTAATTAGCGATTATATTGGAGACACACTTCTAATGACCTCATCTGATTAAGGCACTTTTTAATCCCTCCTTTACTGAAGCAGCCTTATAAATGAGCAATACAAAAATAGCCACCAAAATGAAATTTATTTGATCTGATTTCATTAAAGTGATTTAGAACTGTTTGTTGGCCCAGTATAAATCAGTGAATGATCAGAGTGTGGGCTGTCGTTCTGTTCGCATCTCATTCTGTCTGTCCTTCTTTTGGTAGGTCACCGGCATGATCATGTCCTCCTGGGAGGAGAATTTGGGTCAGCCCAATCGCTCTGTGTTGGGGCCAGAAGGGGCATCAGACTTATCCAGTTCCCTCTTCAATCTCAGCAGCAGTTATGGGGGTACAGGGGCATTTCTCTGGCTGTTTTCAGCAGAGAACGTCACCTGGACCACCACAAGGCCGACAATGCTGCCTGTAGCCCCTCCACGAGTGCGGGACCCCGCCTTGGCTCAAGCAGAGATTGGCGTGCTGGGGCTGGTGTTGGCCCTCACCACTCTGGGTAATGGGTTCGTGTTGTGGGTACTGTTACGTAGGAAGAAACATCACGCACCCATGCACCTTTTCATGGTCAATCTTTGTGTGGCCGACCTTGTGGTGGCTTTTTTCCAGGTAACTGTCTAATAAAGCAATTAAAATGACAGTTGTGGCAAAATTACGTGGCCGGTTAAGTGATCGTTGACCTGTGGAGAATCAAAGTGTGACTATACGTTTATTAAAATCTGGCTTAAGTATTAGTATTGGGAAATTGAGTACTGGTGGGCCTGCACATATTTGCTTACACTCATATTCTACAATGGTCTCAAATCAGCAATTTGGATGTAATAAATGTTTTGAAACTAGCAAAGAAAATGCATGCAAGACTAAAATACAGTGCCTTTATTTTTTCCTCAGGTGTTGCCACAGTTGGTGTGGGACATTACAGAACACTTCCAGGGCCCAGATGCTCTGTGTCGCTTAGTGAAATACTTGCAGATTGTCGGGATGTTTGCGTCCTCCTACATGATTGTCGCTATGACTGTAGATCGGCATTATGCCATCTGTTGCCCCCTGCAGGCATATCGAGGAGGCGCGACCTCTCGCTGGAACACCCCCATCATGGTTGCGTGGGGCTTGGCTTTGATACTAAGTTTACCACAGGTGAGAAACAAACAGCCCTGACTGGTTTATTTTTGTTTCGAATGTAAACAGTTCTCAACTTTTTTATTTCAGTGGTTTTTATACCTTAACTCCTCCTCCTCTCATAGGTCTTCATCTTCTCACGGTCAGAGGTGGCCCCTGGGGAGTTTGAATGCTGGGGCCATTTTGTTGAGCCATGGGGCCTTAAAGCATACGTCACCTGGATGACTGTGGCTGTGTTAGTATTACCAGCATTAATCATCACTGTCTGTCAGGTATATCCAGTCCATTCTCTCTTCTTTTTCTTTCATTCCCACACATATTTCTCATTAAATGTATAGCTTTAATTTCTCCTGTCTGGCATTGGCTAGTAGATTAGGAATATGGACAAGGTTTGGCTATTTCAACAGCAATTCCAGACAATAATTAGAGAAATTCAGACCAGCATTAATCTGAGGCCCCCTAAAACTCAGTGATTAACTCTGCAGCCTGTGATAGGCTGAGCATCTTTATAAATCTAATTATGGAGTCAGTTCAGGGTACATGCCCCACTTCTCTATTGCTGTCCATGGAGGGGCATAAAATTAAAGACCAACCAACACATTATTTTGGTGGCTCACCGCCCTCACTTGCTGAAACCCTAGAGTCACCAGCTGAGCCTACAAGAGGCAAAATGTCACAACCACTTTGTTTCAACAAATATTTAACCAAGACATTTCTGACTCGTGCTCAACCCCAGAAGCCTTTTAACCACGGGCTTTGTTTTAAATTCCTGTGACTCAGCATCTTTTTTTGGATTCAAACAAGTCCAAAGCTTTTTGACAGCATATTGTCAAAAACAGCACTTAAAAGCCAGAATAATGTAGCCAGATGGATAGATTGTTGTCTACTATGTTAACATCAGCAAATTTGCATGTTTTTATTTGATTTACATTTACACCAAAATAACATGACAGTCATGCTGGGATTTTGGCATTCGTTGTAATTTCCTCTTTGTGTGTCTTTTTCATCCTAGGTTCGCATTTTCTGTGAGATCCATAACAATATCTACCTGAAGTCAGAGCGGCTGGTGACAGCAGAGTTTAAGAGGAACTCTGTATTCTTTCATTTTGCTAAGCGAGCGGGTTGCAAAAGAAGGGCCAGAGACAGGTGCAGACAAAGCAGACACAGCCAGCGTGGTGACAGCAGTGTCAACCAAACCTGCTGCAGCCCACCTCACCCCTCTTCCTCCCCTGCAGACCTCCAGGGTTTGTGCAATGACTGCTCTCAGACTCTAGCCTGCAGCAACTCTGTCTGCGAGCCCTGTTTTGGGCCACTCCCCTCTTTAGATAGCCCCTCCCCTTCCATCACACCTCACCAGCAAAACACTCCTTTCCACACATCCAACCACCTCTCTGACCCCTCCCATTCTCAGTCGTTGTCAGCCAATAGCGTGTGCGCAGGACCCTGTGCTGCTTTTTCAGTGGCTGGACAGTGTAACACCTCTGGGGCTTCTGAGCAGTGGCCAGATGTGCTTCCAGATGCTGCGGGTTTCCCCCGCCAAACTGAGTACTCGCACCCCCCACCCCTGCCAGGTGTGAGTAAGGCCATGTCTAAAACAGTGAGGATGACTCTGGTCATTGTGCTGGTCTACACCATCTGCTGGTCTCCGTTTTTTATTGTTCAGTTATGGGCAGCCTGGGACCCCAACCCACCAGCTCAAGGTTAGAATTTAAACAATCAGATCATTTGTATAGAGATATATATTGTTTGTATTATATACCAGCCCCTATCTCTCTCTCTCTCCATGTTAAAGTTTCTTGGCTTGCTGAAAACAGTAGGCTGTGGTTGTACACACAGTGTTGTTTTGTGTCCTGCCAAGTACCTCACAAACAGGCAACACTTATTTAATCAAACACACTACCGCTTTCTAACAGGCTGGTGGTAAGTAACCAAATAAGCAATACATTCCCCGGGAATATTCTGAAAACAGAGGTGCCTGTTCTCGGAATTCAAACTTCCAGCAGAGTTTAATTCCAGCTGTAATGAAAATCATGAATCAGTTAAAGTCCTTCAGATTTGTTTGAAGATTGCAGGCAGGTGTGTTAGATCTGGTTTAAATATGTTTAAATACATGAGTGTTGGGTAATCTCATTAGTATTTATACCTTGATATTGGAGTGGACTTTCTGCACAGTTTGACCAGCTCACTACAGTGTGGGGGAAAAACACTCAATGACCAACAGCTAATGTTGTGAATCAATGTTGAAGTGCAACAAATTTTCACTCAGTAGCTGATGCAAGTGCTGTGCTTAGATTATATTTAGTGGATGAAAAATGTCAACCTGTCTATTATAGACATATCATATTATCAAACTCTGCGATGTTGCATGTAGGTTAATGATTGAATGCCACAAATTCTTGTGACTAGGATGCCCAGCTAACAATTTTAGATTGTAAGAACGTTTCTGTAACGCTTCCAATTTTTAAAATGTTCTACTAACAACCTAAGAATAATGTTTCTGATATACAATATATAATGTTACAAGATGTTCTATTAACATTACTGTAAGAACATTTTTGATAACTTTGATAGAACTTTTAAAAGATGTTAGCCAACAATATGAGAATGCTCCCTGTTAATTGGGTCTTACTTAAAATGCAAATTTAAATGGTTAAATTGTGCTTTAGCTTTCTAAAACATCAGTTGATCTCATTGTTTATAGTACAAAAAGTGTTGCCTAGTTGTATTGTAATATTTGTCAAAGTTAAAACTGAAAAGAAATTATAGTTTTCATTAGCAAAACAAATATGAATGTCCGAGTGAGTATTCAGTAAGCATGTCATATCATTGGACTATATACAATATAGTAGATATTCTGCAATTAAGACATGAGGACCTTTATTCTATGCAGTATGTATCTATGGTTTTCCACATATTATTATGACAAAATACCCCAATGAACATGGATGTAGTGGAACCTCTGGGTTTAATTTGGCCTTCATCTATCAAGCAGGTGCAGCCTTCACTATCCTGATGCTGCTGGCCAGTTTAAACTCCTGCACCAACCCCTGGATCTACACAGCCTTCTCCAGCAGCGTGTCCCGCGAGCTGCGGGCCCTTCTGCGCTGCCACACCGCTGAGTCCTCGCGCCGAGGGTCCCTGCCAGACGACTCCACCCACACAACCACCACCACCAAAGACTCCATCTACTGACCCCCACTCACATTCAACAAGACGCCTGCGACTAATTGCAAGAAGACTTATTACAATTCTCACATTTATTAACTCCTGTTCAAATAACAGCAAACACAAGACTTTATTAGATTCAGCTACATGCAAATACACAATCTGAACATCAGGTACTACAGCAATCAGGTACTGAGACAATGTGCCAAGGCTTCTGGATTGTTTAAAGAGCAGTACGGTCCACACTGAGCTTCAAATCACATGACATCAAACTGGAGTGAGTGTGAGTGGTCCATTCTTCTCCATGTTCCTTTCAAGTATCAACTGAAAATCCTCAAAGCTTAGGGTCACAGGATTATACCAGACATTACAACACAAAGTATGTGTGCAAAATAGAACACCAAAAGGGTTTGCGATCAGTATGTGAAAGATGAACAAAAGATCTTGCTTCAGATCAGAGTTTCAATTTTGAATGTAACCACCAGATTGAGTAGGTTATGAAAATATCATATCTTACAGTGGCATCTTTAGACTGAGAGAGAGCTGATTGTACATGTGCTGTGGTATTTGATACAGTGCTCTCTGTTTTCCTATTACGCATTGATCAGGTATAAATAGAGTGAGACAGTGAATGGATTGGTCTGGACTCTGGAGAATTTAAATACAGGATATTAAAACATTAAGAGTGCTGGCCGTCTCAAATGGAATGTGGAACACTAGGAAGGAATCTGAATTTGATAACCACGTTGTACAGCTGCACAGATATAAATGAGCATTTATATTAAAAAGTGATTTCAATGGTTTTATGTTTCAAAGCAAAAAGCTGGCGTTTCACAATACTGTATATTGTGCAAAAGATGTTTATTGTCAGTGCAGCCAATATCACACACATTCTGACAGTTTTAAGAAACTTTTGTAAAATTCCTGCAAAACAAGATCATTATTTTTTCCTTTTTATGCTTTGGAGGTGAAACACTTTTTTTTGCAGATGAATTATGAAATACGTTATTTATCAGAATGAATACATTTCAGAATAAACAGCTATATAAAATTCAATTTCCTATTTTAATATTGCAGATGGCACCATTCCACAAGACTGTCAGCGATATTTGTATATTGTGTATATACCCAGTGAATCTGAAAAACATGGAGACAGTGTGTGAGCTGCTGAATGCACAGAATATATATATATATATATATACATTATATACTAGTATGTATATACATTAAGTTTGTCACTTATCTCTACCTCTGAGATTTGTTTGATTTTTGTGTTGATTTTATTGCTTCTCTGTTCAATCAGGGGACCTTTCACCTGCTTCATCATAACTTATTTGTACAGAAATATTCTAAATGTTATAATAAAATGTTAAAGAATTAAGCAAATAGTTTACTAAACTGCAACTCTTAAGTGCCTTATTAAATGGAGTATATGTATACATGTGTTTTTAATTCACAGCTTTATGGGGTACTTGGTAAGGTCAGGAAAAGGCTCATCAAAGGCTCATTTCGATCTCGCACTTTTACTTGCTAACACACCTCTTAAAATGATTATCAGAAATGTTTCCCTGCATCACAAATCTTTGATTCTCAAACACAAGAAATTCTAAAGCCAAAATTTTAGTCCCATTACTTTGTTCAATTTCTAGTACTCTGATATTTTGTATATAGTTTTGACTTCTATAAAGCTATTTCACAGTTCATGTTTTCATGTTTCTTTTTCATATAAAGAAATCGTTTAACCTTCCTTTCAGTTAATGAGTAAATGTGCAGTATTGTCCTTGTACAATTATCCTGTTTCTCTCAGTAATGTTTATTTATTGTCCAACAGTATATCAATGATCTATTGATGTAACTGTAACCTACTAACCATTAGTTAGAGGATCAGACATTGAGAAATGTCTGAGCACTAACCGATAGTGGCCGTAACCTTGATGCATAACTACGAATAAATATTAGCTCATATTTGATACACACGATGTGTGGTAAATAAAATATAATGAATAATAAATTATAGTTTTTTTATATTTAGGTTATTTTGTGTTTATTTTGGTCCTTCCTGATCTCATCATGTAACAAACACTAGTATTGTGGGTTTTCCAAATGCTGTGGATTAATATCTTGTGAAATATGAGATAATACTCCATGTTGTGCAATATTATCTCACCAGACAGGGAAACGCATCATCCATGCATGGAAAAATGAAAGCTGACCACATTGTGCTCAATGAAATGAATCTGATATGGATTTCCAGTGTGTTGAGGATTAGAGGGAGTTTCTGCCCGATGGTTTTTTGCTTTCTGCCGTCTTTTTCTGCTGAGCAGCACAGGCTTTATCTCACGGAAGAGACTGGAAGACGGGTGCCACGTCTAAGGGTCACAAGGGTGGCGGCATGTACCTGTCTCTTTATGTGAAGAAACGCCCATCATCTTTAAATCAAAGAAAAAACATGACAGTCTATATCTGCCTCACTGAACTCCAGGTGAAAATAAATGTGACTGTAAGTCCTGCTCTGCCTCCGTGAGACAATTCATTATATTTCCATCTGACATTTCTGGGTAAGACACCTCTGCACATGAACTGATGCAAACATCACAATTAAAGGCCACTAAGATAAAAATGATTCATGATGTTGCAACACCATGTTCTTGAATACTTTAAATCCTTAAAGGGACAGTTGCTTTAAAAATGAAAATTCTATCACCTTCATGTTTCAAACTCATGCTGTTCTTTTGTCTGTAAAACAAAAGAGGATTTTTAAGGAAGCTCTTTTACATACAATGAGAGTTTATTGTGGCTATGACTCCATGTGCTGTAGAACAAAAAAGCACCATAAAAATAGACCATGGAAGATGTTACTATGTACCATTTCTTTTACAGTTTTTACAGTTTAAAGTTTTTACCTACATTTTTCAATAGTTACTGATATTATTTCACAATAAACATCAAACATTAAATCAGTAGCTAATTTTTTTTCATAAAATGTTAAAAATTTATTCTAGTTTATTTGTTACACTGAAAATGGAAGGCAAAGTCTAGCACCCCCTGCATTGTGAGACAGTATTTCATGCAGTGTGGTTTGCTGTTTACTGTACATTTTGGTAACCAGCCATTCTATTTATTTAGAAAAT
>JAZGTK010009548.1:0-17176 GCA_036877625.1 Ambastaia sidthimunki | reverse complement strand
TTTCATTGTGTCTGTGCTTTACCTGTACCTTGTCTTTTCTTGGTTTGTGAGTGTAAGACAGGGTTAGTACAGCTGTGCCTGGCAGGGTCAGAATTCGTCTTGAATCAAGCACACATTTGGAACACACACAGAAGACCCTCAGGACCTGTCACTTTGCATTTTAGTCCTCCCGGAAGAATGATGGTTCACTGAATGCAACACTCTCTGGCAATCCACACTAAATCTAATTCTGAGAGAGTTTGTGGAAGTCCTAAACGCACGCATTTGTCATCAACAAAATGTGATGAAACTCCTTAATTTGACCTCGCACACATTCTAACTTCCAGCATATCTGTTACTTCCTCACAGTTGGGCAGGCGTCATTCCCAACCCTCATGTAAGTTTGAGGGACAACATAGTAAGGAGCAGTTACTCGACGGTTTACTTTTTGTCTTGAGTATCAACAGAGCCAGAGGCAAATGCCTCAACATGCATTCTATAGAAGAGCTGAGCATGTAGAAGCTGTTTGTTTTCACAGTGTGCTGATATGAAGCAGCACAAAATAATATTTAAAGATTAACTGTGACTGCAGAGTAATGCATGTCTAAAGCTATTTTATTGTTTTATTGTATCCTGTTTAAAATTGGTCAAAATGATTGAAACTTATTGACATTTTATATTGATACTCTTTATAATAGCTTATGATTTCATATTTTAAAATGAAAGCAAGACTTCTTTAAGAATATTTTGGGGATGAAAAGGAATACAAAAGGAACAAGACTTAGTAAAAGAAGTGAGGCTTCAACCAAAACTGTGATAATTTAGCCTGTGAGAACAGTGGATGGAATATTGGATGGACAGGGACTTGAAGCTCAGTCACTTCTTTTCACTGCTGTTGTGACTTGCGGCTTGGTTTACTCATGGTTAGCCTTCAGCTAACAACAGTCTGCTTTCAAGCTTATAAACTATACATGACACTGCATAGACTGTGCAATAAACAAAGCAATAAAAAGTGTATTTTTGTGACAATCTCATTCACAGCACAAAATGTATTTTGCCAACAGTTGTATTTATATTATTTCAGAGCACTTACACTCAACCAAATAAACATGTGGCTCATGTAAAAGGACACTCATTTTCAGAAGCAAACAAATTAATAGTTTTCAACACAAGTATTTGCATAACAGTAGACTTAGGGCTCGGCTTCAAGGGGGCGTGTCCTCCTCAAATTTCACTTCAGTCCAAAGAAATCTAATTGAGCAAGAGAAATATTCATCAGACAGAAATAGAGAGAGAATGAGCAGTAAAAAAAGCTAACCCTCTGCTGACCTTGAAAACAGGATAAAGAAAAATATATGTATATCACAGTGATGCATTTAAGCAAGAATTAACATCAGCCGGCTTAACTGTGAATAGTGACAAATAAAAATGGTTGAAAATAAGCATATTTGTTTGGCCACTGGTACCTTTTTGGGGTATAGCGTGAACATCCCAAACTAGCAATCTTATTCAATGTCTAGAACAGAAGAACACTGTGAATAGAATTAGAGAAAATCTGCATAGTACAAGAGCTCTCCGACAAAGACTTAATGGTACGTTTGGCTCTTTTGAAGGGACAGCAACAACCCAAAACCTTTGGTCTTCAGACCCCTTCAACAAACCCCAACCCCCCTCATAAACCCATTCAGAGTCCCCTCCACCTCACCCCCATTCCTGTCCTCCACTCACAGAGGGCGGCTAGGGAAAGCTAGAAGATGAGTATTGATATAATGAGTGAAAGAGAAAGCGTACAAAAACACAGCATAAAGGGTAGAGGTGATTAGAGCCTGAATTCCATTATGTCTTTCTGCAATAATGAACAAATACACCAATAAGAAAAGCATGGGGTGAGGCAATGAGCACACAAAAGCCCCTCACAGAGATGCAGTTGAATGTTCAAAAGAGGACAGCGCTGGATGGTTAAATATTTGAAAATACACTAAATTGTACACAGACATTGCAATGCAAGTAAGCGTGTATGGAGAGAAGTAAATATTGGTCTTGGTATGCGTGCAAGTTCCTTTTGTTTTGAGGAATGAGAGGAAATGCAAACCATAAGGAAAAATACTTGCTAGTGTATTGGATTGGCAGATCTGTGTATTGTGTGGCATTCACATGTAAACAGTACATACTCTACGTTATTGCATTAGGAAATTTGACAGTGAGTTTGCGTGTGTGTTTAGGGGGTGCCATCAAATCCATCCCATCTAATTCTCGTTATGGACATTGTGTAAAGAATTTACTTTGAAAACAAAAATGAAAATTACACTAGCTGGCGAGGTGCACGGCTGGTTTCTAAATGGGCCCATGTCATTGTATTGGTCAACGACAGCCAAACGATAATCAACGATATTATCGTTTACATAACGATAATCAGCTAAACAAATGTTTGATTAAACATTATAAGATTATGAAGTTAACCTGGAAATCAGCTGGAACTCCAGGTACAGAATTTAGAACAACAATTCCCAAAACAGGAATTTTTTGAATGAATCGGTTATGTAATTCTTTTGTGAATTTGTCTGGAAAAATCAAGGCAACACTTTCCACTACAGGACATCATTCACAGATTACATGTTAATGTGATATAATACATTTCCTGCAACACACATATAATTATGAAAAGGGTAGTAAAGTGTCTTAAAAGGTTTGCTGGGGAAAATTAAGCTTGTTTTAATACTTGGAAAAAAACACTAAACAATGCTGTACAGGCCTACAACAAATCCTTGCTTCCAGCACCTGCTTAGTTATTGACATAAAAGTGATGATAAGTTTGGGATGTTCACGCTATAAGCACATAGCTTATCATCAGGTCTTTGATAAATGAGTTTAAATCTCACAACCATACCTTTAATCTGCCTATAGTGGAACACTAAGCATACAGATTGTTAATCAGGGGGTGATATGGAGAGATATGAACACCAGGCAAATTATTAAACTTGGATATTAAAGAGTCTCATGTACCTCCCCAAAACATGACAGCAAATATCTGAAACCAGAAGATGCTACTGTCAGAGGTGTATGCAGAAATGTGGACTGATGTTGGACTAATGTTACCAAACTTAAGATGCCTTAACCTTCTTATTAATTGTCATTAATTGTTCCTGTAGCTCAGCTGGTAAAGCATTGCATTAAGAACCCAAAGGTCATGGGTTCAATTGCTAGGGAACACACATACTGATAAAATGTATGCCAGGTTGCTATGGATAAAAGTGTCTGCCAATTGCTTTCCAAGTGTTTAACAATAGTGTACCGCTTTTAACCATGTAAAGCTTATCAGGTGAGGGACCTTATCATTATGTGTCAGCTGAAGTACGGTGGCCTGAGGGAACAACTGCAGAATGCCATACAGTGAGCAGGCTACAATGACTGGGATGAAATTCATTGTGACACTCTAGCTTTTGCGTGACCTTTTCCAGGGGGTCATCGCTGTGTGCTGTCACTCTGCGTTGCCCTCAAACCAACTGTACCTGTTGTCAGGAGAAGTGGTGGAGTATATTTGAGGTAACTGAAAAAATGAGTCATTGAAGGGCTTCTTAGGGAATAAAAGTGCCAGTAAAAGAAAAAAAATGTAAATAAAAATAAAATCCAAACACAAATATTAAAAGTTTTTTAAAATAATAGTCTTAACTTTTATTTTTAAAAGTTTTATCAATATGCTTGTCAGCCTGACAACACTGATAGAAACTGGCAGCGGGTAGTTCAAAATGGAGCCAAATGGTGAGGTCACAGTCCCATTTTGATAACAATCAGTGTAAGACAACACAGCTGATCAGCAGGAAATAAACATGAGGACAAACATCTAATCAACTGCTGCACCCAGCATCCGTCCCAGTTGAGAAAGCTGGCTGATAATTTAGATGTGTTGGGGGGCTGGATAAGTGCAGAAAGCCACCCACAAAGCAGGCCTCTATCAGACCACCTCCTCAAACAAGCAAAAGTCATGGAGATATGAGATGCCTCATAACAATGGAAGTGTGGCTGAGAGATAGGAACTTGCGGAGCATATTTGCTTACAAGGCCCCTGGCCAGCACCAGAGCACAGACAATTCTCACTGACCACACACACAATTGCAAATTCACTGCTTGTTTAATAATCATAAATTACAGGAATAATCTTTGTCTTATCTCTCTTATCTCCTGTATTTAAACTCTGAAGTTTAAATACAGGATAAGTTTTAAGTAACATAAGTTTTCATTACTCTACATTATCAGTAATGAAATCGTTTAAAACATAATAGCTTAAAATTTATACTTTCTTAAGTGTTAAAGCCTGCTACAGGACTGAGTAGTACAGTGCCCAGAGCAGGATTTGTTTTGTGTGTGTGTGTGTGTGTGTGTGTGTGTGTGTGTGTGTGTGTGTGTGTCTGTGTGTCTGTGTGTGTGCGTGTGTGTGATGAAGTTTGGGGGGGACTGGCCCTCGGCCGAGACGGATGAGTATTGTGTGTGCAAGAAGGAGTGTGTGCGGAGGGTGCAGGGCAATTTAAGACAGTGTTTAGCATGCAGAGCCAGACAGAGTAAATCAACCTGACTGCACACAATCATGAGCAGAGAGACAGAGAGAGAAAAAAGAGATGGAAAGAAGAGAGAAAAGATTTTTAAGAAAGGGAATCACAGCACATATTTCAATGTGAGGCATGAAATTCAAGACTAAAATACTGTGTTCCTCAATGTTTGGCTGTATAATGGCCAAAAAATAGAGGCTGTTGTTTACCAAACAGCATTTACAAATAACATCAGCCTTGACAGATTCCTTCTTTAATTTCAGTGTCACAGCAATAGATCTGACATTTTGAGATTTACTAGCAGAGATGCATTTTTAGTGAAGAAAGGGGAGACAAAACTAGAACTAGAACAAAATCTTGAAGAAATTGAGTCTAGATAAGAAAAAAACAAAGAGGGAAGATTAAAATTGGCCTGAAAGAGGCCCACACGCTGCCCCTTTCATTTGTCATTGGGCCCAAATCAGGCTTTTGTGTGGGGCTCTGTAATGTAGTGTCAGTCATTCTGTTGGACTTTTATTGATGGGAAAATTTATGAATTTACTCTTTCACATATTAAAAAGACCTCCTGCTCTAAGTGATGAAAATAGACAGTACAGATTGAAGTTAGACATTACAATGCCACTTGTACATTGAAGCAACATCAAAGTAGCCGAGACATCCAATCAGATTTATGTTGAAGGCACTATGTGATGAATATGGTGTAGCCCTCAAACAAAAGTGCTTTTGTGTCACTTAAATCAGAGGCCATTCAAAATCAGCACGGGTCTGTCTGATTGGATGATGGAGAAAGCACATCCAAACTTCACATGCACAATAGCAAATGCTAATTTTCATGCACTCAGAACCCTAGCGGTGGGTTGACTCGCATTTGGAGCACTTTGAAGGATGTAATTTGGAACAAGAATAGCTTTTAGCATGCTTACCTACGTTTAAGCGTTTTTCACAATGTCAAATAAGTCTGTTGATATTACAATAGTAAGGCTCATAAGACATATTTTAAGAGAAAAAACAGACAGTTATTGGTATGAACATTTTATCAGCAAAGCTCACTTGAAAACCCTCCAAAACGGTTAGTTCATAACCATTAGTCATCTGCTAACTTGTAATTTACTGCCTTCATGGTTTTTGCATTTCAAATTTTTTTTTCACTTAAAAATTAACTGCAGACACTGTATTCCAAGGTCATCCCTGTTTATCACGTCTACATTTGGCTGTTCCTCTCCTATGTGGTTATAAATGATTCCCATTAATTAAACCATGTTGACACAACTCAGAGCTGTTTCTTTATTATGCCAAACATTTGACACCATGATAAATTATCTGTAGTGATGACCATTGAGGGCTATTTCAGTGTGCAAACACTGCTTTTCAAATATTTTTAAATGTGATATATTAGTGTGTAGTTTTCTGTAAATTGTTTGTGTGGAGATAAAGTTTATACCTAATACCAAAATAAAACAATATAAAAACACATAAAACACAAAGACATAAGGCAAATATATGAATAAATAAAATCTTTATTTTACATAAAATAGGGGTTCTCTTAATAAAAAATTGCATATATACAAGTTTGTATAAAAACACACAAGTGCACACTTTCATACAAAAGTTATTCATCCAGTACAAAATACTGCAGCATATCTAGTACAACTTTACAAAATACAGGTTGCCTGCGGGCTGCCTAGTGTAACGTTAGTGTATTCCCTACCAGACTCCGTATATGGGACTATTTTTCCTCACTCATTTAACTACAACTGCTTACCTCGTTATTTATACATTACGACATGACTCATTCAACCACATGTACACATTATTGCATCAACAGAGCACAGATGTTGAATACATATTTGAATAATGACACGTTTGTTGGGGTGACAAGACACAAGTTAGCAGTATCGATATTCCAGGTGTAGATTATACGCGCTTCAAGTCTTGTGCAGTTACAACATTATGAAACCTGCAATTGTTGCTCATGTGTTGGTAAGCGCATGGAACATGTCTTCTGTGTGGCCGGTGCTCTATCAATGAACCCGGTTCCTTCCTGTGCACCAGCAGTCAGCACATCACCGACGCGTCATGGTCATGTGCTGTCCTTTCAGCACTAATATTTAACAGTAAATGAAACACCTGCAGGAATAAAGAATAAAGAGCGTTATGAGAAATGCTTAAAGTCATTCCAATGCAGTCGTATGGTGGATTGGATAGAGTTGATGGTTTAACATGCGTTCCTACCTGTTCCTATTAATATCTGTCGAACCATGTGGTGAAGTCCAGCAGCTCTTGTTCTTCAGAGCTGAGAGGCTCGTAACTGCCCTCATCAGAGGAGTAAGTTGAATGGGGAGACTCCGGGCCCGCTGAGCACGCATTGGAGACAGATGGAGAAGGCACGCCACACTGAAACACAGCAGACACGGCGTCGTGCTCGTCCAGAAGCTGCTGGAGTGCGCGGATGTACTCCACTGCAGAGCGCAGCGTCTCCACTTTGCTCATCTTCTTGTTCGCCGCTCCGTTAGGTACGTGCTGACGAAGCGTCTGAAAGCCCATGTTTACTTGCTTTACCCTGTTCCTTTCGCGTTCGTTGCGTCTGGCCACGGCCACGGGTTGCTGCTGGGGAATTGAATATCCGAGTCCGTTGAAACTTAGTCTCCTCTTGCACCGCAGCAGTTCTGGACTGCTGGAGCGCTGTCTCTTCAGCACTTTGGGCTCCGTGCGCACAGAGCTGCGCTCCCTGTCTTGTTTCTGATTAGACATAAAGTTCTGATAAAATGACTCCTGGGTCAGTTGCGTTGTCGCGATGACAGCTGCCTCCATTTCTGTAAAACGTGCAAAATAAATAAATAAATAGATGAAGAGGAGAGTGGATGCAGAAGCAGTAGGAAGTTTGCGAGTGCGCCGTACTCGTGTCTTTCGCGTGGCTCGCAGGAAGTGTATCTAAGCAGGGTCGTGCCTAATGTTGATATCACCTGTTCGGCGACCGATTTTGGGGTTGAAGGAACTTGCTCTCCCTTTTCTACACGTGTGCCACACCTCCACCCCCATTCGGACCGCACGCTCCCGGAGGAAGACCCCGCCTCCTGCACGAATGCCCAGCTCGGGCTTCGCGCGCCGGACGCGTGGCTTTGACGAATTCAAAGAAACTATTCTGTGCGCGCACTGCGCCACGCGTGTGAGTCGCTGCCTGTCTGTCTGAAATAATGACACATTTATGTTTAGTATTGTGAAACCTAAATGTTCTTTAATAATCTGGTTAATGTAATGTAAAAGTGTTCTTCAGTGATCTAAAATAAGACTAAAGACTGCCTGCAATTATTACATATTTGCCAATTTACTGTAATAGTTTGCTTCACTTGTAAACTTTCTACTGTCAGTGAAATAAGTTGACTATTGATCATCGCGATGGATAAAGACATCATTTGTTTTTAACATGGTATTAGCTATTGCATATGCCTACACTTGGAGGTGCGTATTTAGAAATGACAGATATATATTCTGAAAGCTGTATATTTATCCTGTATATCCATTTAATACAACTGTTAATAGCAAACTGACATGATCAAAGACACCTTTATTTAAGTAAAATGATTGCTTTAAATAAAAACAATTTTTACAATAATACATGCACTGTGGTAACAGGATAACTTTATTGAGACCATTATTACATAAACAAGAAGTGCGACACCATGTTTCTGCAAGACTGAAAGTAAATGTGAAGTGTAATAAATAAAGATCACCACCTAGCGGTTAAAATATGTACTTACAAGACGTATTAACTGAGCAATTTCAGAGTCTATAATGTTGAAAGCATTGTAGTTAAATTGCATTGTAAAATAAATTCATTTACTTTTAGGAAACAGCAACTCTGTCGTTTGTTTATGTCTACTACGTCATACTAGTTTTTCCTCTACTCCTCTCCAAGACACAACACAGTATTCAGTCACAGTTTGTTGTTATTTTACTAAGGTTAAAAAAATAATATAAGATCATTATATGCATAAATTGATTCAAGGTGTTGTTTTGAAAGAGCGAATATAGTATTAGCTGACTGGTTTCTCTTAACAGTTCTTGTAGGTGAGGAAGTACCACAAAAGGTTCCAGATCTTTCGTGCAGTTGTTGGAGAGGTTAAGGTAGATGAGATTTTGACACTTGATGATATTTAAAGGTGGTTTTCCGAGCCAATTAGTGTTGAACTTTAGAAACTGTAGTATCTAAAAAAAAAATGAAAATACATTTGGAATGTTTTTTATATTTTTCTGATTCATGTAAAGTTTCACCAGTTATTTTAATCTTCCTCTAATCTTCAAGGGGAACTTGTTAGTCTCGTCTCTGCCTATCACTCTCTGGTTGAGTTGTGTCAGGTTGGACAGTTTAGAGATACGAGTGACGTGTTTGAGTCTGTTTCATTATAGACCCACCCCGGATGCATTTCGACCACCCTGGAGTAGATCAAGTAAGCGCTTTAAGTTTATTTATGCAGCGAAGGTCTTTCGGGTTTCTGTCGCGTGACTCACCCAGAAAATAGGATACCACTGCCATCATCTGGCCAAAATGTAAAGTTTAAGAGGGAAACCACACTGTTAAATAAAAATACTACACATATTATAACATAATTAAGTCAGTGTTCTTGTAAGAAGATAATAGCAATGAAATAACATACTTCTCAGACTTCCCTGAGTGCAAAGGAAATGCTCTCTAAACACTGTATGATGGTTTAGCAAGCCTCTGCTGGGAAGACTAATTTGTAGAGAAAATTAATGAAACCATAAATGTACCCTGGAGCTGGTACTACATCAGAGGGGTCTTCTGTTGTGACAGTGAACCAAATGAAGGCTAAGACATACAGTGGATGTAAATAAATTTATTAAAAGGATGGTTTTTACTTGTGTTACAAACACTTTGAAATGTATTAAATAACAATTTCTCCTTATAATACAAGCCAGAGAAGCTTTAAGTACACATAGTGTCACATTCAACTCATCATAAATTCCAGCAATTTCTGTTGTAGTGTATCCCTTAAAGGGATAGTTCACGCCAACATGAGTATTTTCTTTTCATAATTTTAACATTTTAAACCTGTATGACGTTTTTTGCTTCTAAGGAACACAAAAGAAGATTTTTAAGGTATAATGGTAATTAAACAATTTAGGGTGAATTAATATACCAAATGGATTCTTACTAATTGTTTGTTTCAATTAATCACAAAAAAATAAAACATTTAATTTGAGCATCTCAATAGTCTAGTTAATTTAATTTATTTTTGTTTTTAATTATACAATACAAATTTGTGTGCTTATATTTTTGATTGTATATATTGTGTTAGCACACAGTCTGTTTTAGGTACTTTAAACTAGAATTACATTGTTGGTGGATACCCTTTTATTTGTACTGTTTTATTGTAGGAACAATAACTGTAGAAACTATGACATTTTGGCTTAAACTATGGCCTGCATTTTATGTAGGGTAGGAAATAATGAAAAATGGAGGTTGGTAGACATACTGTAGATCCTTTATATGTCAGATGAGTAGCATTCCTAAAGGTACAAATCTGTGTAGTTTAGCAGATGTTTACATAACTGTGTTTTGGATCAACACTTTGTTTAGTGTGACTTTTGAACATACGACTGTAGGCAGTGGGTATGTAAACCAAAGATGCCTAACACAAATGATAATACAAAAATGCAAAACACAAATAAGGGCTGACCAAGAACAGAACTAGAACTATGGGTATATACAGTTTATACACAGAGAACTGAAGAGAACAAGACATAGATGAACATAATTGGTAACTATGGAAACAGGGGAGGGATTAATTAACTAATTTTAATGAATTATTATTAATTAACCTGTTAACCTAAACTAGAACTGATAATGACAATAACAAGGATAACAAGGGAAACAGTGAACAGAACAGGAAAAGAACTTAATGAAAACTTAAATGAAATTTCAATTGCTGATTTTGCTGAGTTTATTTGGTTGTGACACCTAAATCTTTATATGATGGGATTCCATGTAACAATAAACGCTGAAAATAGGATCAACATTTGCACAACACCTGCAATTGCTTTGACTGGCTGTACTTGCTGTCAGTAGGTTTAGTTCTACCAGAATATCTATTCAATTGCTACAGAAAACATATAGTTTCTATAAATGTCGCATTTGCTACAATGCTAACTTATGTCATTTTATTTACTATATTGACAATGGCTACATGGTGCCCTTGCCATGAGGCACTCTTCCCAAAGGAGGGATGCATTTTATCTACCCTTTACTTAATTTGCAGGACCCTCTTAAGATAAATCATGTACTCTGTCTCTGTGCTGCAGACAAAAGCTGAAATATATCACAGTCACCATAAAGTTACACTGAAGGCTTGAATGGAAAATGGATGTTACTGTGCCACTTATAACTGCAGTGCACAAGTAATCGAGAGTGAACTTTGAACTGAATGCAGTGCTGGACAGATGCCCAGAAAACCCAGCTGCCCAAGTAACAACTATATAGACATTATAACACAAGTCTATAGACATCAGGGCAGGATATGTTCAAACTGCAAGAGTAAATCAAAGCACCGCTCATCTAGCTGTATAAAGACACAGTATTATTATGTTAATTAACATTGTTTGCATGCTTACTGTTGCATGCAGGGCATTACATAACAGCCTGATATCTTTCCAAAGGCTTCATAACATTGATTATATGAATTATAGTGATTATGGTGATATAGTTGTGGTCTAAGGTGAAAATAACTGGTCTGTTGTTATAATGAGGACCAATACAATATATAACAGAAGTAGTATAGAAAGATACACTACCTGTCAAAAGTTTAAAATCACTTGCCTGAAATGTTTCTTATGATCTTTAAAGTCTTTTCATTTGAAGCTGTTTGCTTAAATGTTTAAAATTATTATTGTAGACAAAAACATAATTGTGCCAATATATTTACATTTGGCAGATGCTTTTATCCAAAGTGACTTACAGTGAATTCAAGGTACACATTTTGTTTTTTTTAGTACTTGTGTTCCCTGGAATCGAACCCACAACCATTGCGCTGCTAACGCAATGCTCTAACAGTTGAGCTACAGAAACACATTTATTTATTTCTGTTAATATACAATTAGAACTTTATTAAAAATGTTTTTGAAATGGAACGGTTTGGACCAAAAATGAAGACAAATAGTTAATAAGAGCCCAGCACAGATGGGACCTTCTCCCATGCCAAGAGAACATTTTTGCAAATTCTAGGCAATGTGTTTCTACATTAAACATACTAAAATATAACTAAAATATATTTGGATTTTTCTTTAGTCACAAAAATTCCCATAATCACTTTTGTGTTATCTAATAGGTTTAATGAGGTACTATTATTCACAAATTTGGAAAAAATATTCAATATTGAATATTGAATAAGTGACCCTAAAAGTTAGACCTGTAATGTAGATCTTAAAAGAATATTTGATTTTAACAAGCTGTTAAAATCTTTTAAAAACTATATTAAATAATAAAGATAGAAAGCTCACTACTGTATCTTGGGGTAACAGTCACATATTACTCAAATAATGTAGCATGTTAGAATTTAAACCAGTGTAAGTTTAAAAAACTCTTTTGTGCATGTGTTCTATGGTGCTAAATGTTACAGTAAATTTGTTGTGATTTTTACAGTTTATATTATAACAGTATCTCTGTGACACAGACTAATGTGTATTTTCTAATATTGTATTTTCACAGTGGGGAATCAGCCAACTTGCAATAATTTCTGTTTATTTTTGTGTAGTTTTAGTAAAAGAAATATAGAAATATTGTTAAAATACATTTACATCTTCATCTGTGTAATAATTACAAAGACAGCACTTTATTTACATACACCTGATAGAATTACATAAATCTATTTTATAGAGTATCATACAAAAGAAAATATAATTAACATATTCAGATGAAACTGTGCAGATACGCTAATATAAAGTGAACAGTAAATAATTCCTTGTGGTGGTACTTCAGTGCCATGATGTCTCTCTTGATGACAGGACTGCAACACACACACAAAATGGAATGAGGATCTGGGTTGGCCGCAGGTTGGTTTTAAAAATAAAGGCTTTTAGATGCTATTAACTATTGGAGTAAAATTTTAGAACTGAATACATTTAAAAGAGTTAAATGCAATAAAAATAAATACAATGGAGACAGGTCTTAGCTCAAAGTACAAGCAGTTTATAATCCCACTGGCTTTCTTATCAACATGCATTTGCACAGGGCTCAACAATAATAAAGGCCTAATGGCCCAGGGTCAGTCTGAGCTTTTTGGGGAAAATGACAAAATTGTTACTTGCCCTATTGGGTCAGTGCACGAAACATTGTTGGGGCAAATTGTGCTGATTTAAATGTTACCAAAATAATGTTAACTAGCTGACTTACATAACCGAGACTTTGTTGAAATTGCTTAGTTAGAATTAATTCAATCATAAACAGTAATATAAATAAATTATATAAAATAAAAATGATAAACAGTAATTATAAATCATGTTTTGTGCCCTGTGTCATTGTTTCCAGCAACAGTGTTTATAAATTTATATTTTTTTAGTTATTCTGTAAACAAACATGTAATTAAAAAAATAATGTAAATTAAAGGTTTTTTTTTTTTCAAAAATTCGGTTTATCATATTTGCAGTAAAGAACCAATCCTGACTAAAACTGCAGAAGAAAACATCCATATTGTTGAGTCCTGTAACAGCCCTAATACAGTCTGACATCATTTCTGTTCATACATGTATTTAATGATCGGCATCCACTGGATGCAGTTCTACAGTCACTAACAATGAGAAACATAAAATTAAATGACTTAATTTTCTTCTACCTGTGCCAGACAAAAAAACCAAAACACATTCATGACTTGCTAGAGTCTGCATGAGAAAGTCTGTTTTTGTTTTCTTGCTCAAAAATGTACAATAGAAAATAAATAAAGTCTGTCTTATTAACAGTGGTATTGATCAAAAATGCCTGACAGCATACTTTACATAACATTTGACAAGCCAAAGAGCCGCCAGCGAAGAGGGGAGGTGTGGAGCAAAACGAGCGTGTATTTTCAGGGAAGCAGGAAGAGGTAGAAGTGGACATGCAGAAGATTTAGGCCAACAGAGGGCAGCAGTGCGCAAGCTGTGTGTCACACATACACACCCTCTGGATGAAGACTGGAGTACAACGGGTTCTGAAGGCTGCGTGGGTTCCCCAGGATTTGCCTGGCAGTGGTGCGAGGGTTGAACTCCAAGATGGAGGAATTAGAATCTATGATAAACACAAGTGACTTAATGTTAAAGTTTCTTAGGCTTTGTTCGATGTCAGTTGTTTTATTTTGAAAATTATTTTCCACTTTTTTTTCCAGAATTTTTTTTCTCTTTAAAGAATCTTTTTTTTTCCCTTTTCCCACCTCCCCACGTGCTCATTCCAAACCTGTATGTCTTTTTGCTTTTGAGAAATACCAAAGAAGATATTTTGAAGCACGCCGGTAACCAAACAACAGTGGAACCCATTGACTTCCATTGTATGGAGACATTTCTCAAAATATGTTCTTTTGTGTTCCACAGAAAAAACGTCTTTACAGATTTAAAATTACATGACATGAGGTCAAAACAACAATGCCTTTAAGATACCAAATGTTACCTTTTCATAAAGATATTCCTAAACTCATTTGCTCAATTTATGTTTACAAAGACTGATAGTTTGGGAAAACTGCTTGCAATAATACACACCTTCATCACTTTGTCCATCTGGTTTGAGGAGAGTGAAGTCTATCTCATGTGCTTGCTGATTGGACAGTGCTGGGGTGACACCTGTTTGCTTGATGAACTGCTGCAGGTTACACTGGCGAAGCTCCTTATTCAAATCATCGAGTTCCTTGGTCCTAGCCTACAGAGGAACATGCTTCAGATTGGAGTCTGATGTCTCACAAACATCAATGTTCCTATATTCATTATCTTATATGGATGAAACTCAGACACAGCCTTATTTTTACAATGTGTTCTAATGAAGTGTGTCTTAAATGTTATATTTTAATCATATATTTATAATTCATATGATCAATGTTATAAGCCTCTGAAAGTTAGCAAGTTAGCATGCAAACAAGGTTAATTAACATAATAATACTGTGTCTTTATACAGCCAGATGAGCGTTGCTTTGATAAACTCTTGCAGTTTAAACATGTTCTGATGTCTATAGACTTGTTTTAATTTTAAGCATGACAGGCATGACTATAGTGTCAGTGCTAATGACAAACTGAAATATGACTTTTTATGATGGGAGTGAGGCAACGAATGAAGCAATAGTGAAGCAGTGTTTATGGCGCCCTGAGGTTCACTTAGTCATGATGACTGTGTGTGCTATACTTTCATGAGACCGCAACTGAATGTGATTTTACTGGCAGCAACAGCAACTAGTACAATGGGGTTTTATCAAAGCTGAAATTACTTGTCCTGAGCTTCTGATTGGTTGACACATAATTCTGGCATATGCAGGCCATGACAAAGAATGTACTGTTTGCTTACTCAGTAAGCCTGTAATTAACTGCAATGTTATGTGACATTGGTTGGTTTATGTCTTTTCATTTACAGTGACAGCTGTTCTTTCCCTCGGTACATCTAGTAAATCAATAACTTAGCTAGCGAATCTATATGTTTTAGTACCTGACATATATTCAATATTATGTTTATTATGACAAATTAAAAGGAACTGACCAGTAGTTCTTCATCTGCCAGCCTCAACATCTTTTCTGTCTCTTCAATTGATGCCTGCAGTTCAGCCCCTTGTCGAAGGTGGTTGTCCAATTTTCCCTTTGCTATGGTAACAGACTCTTCAACACTAGGCCTGGCTTCACGCATTCCATTTCTCTTGCTCTCAGTAAGCAGCTGAATATCTCGTGCCAGCTGTTCTAATAGAGTCTCTGCATCATGCTGCCTACGGCTTTGTTTATCCAAGGCTGTACTGAGTTCATTTTTTTGTCTTAGCATGTCTGTTTCTTTCTGAACTTCAGAGTGAAATTCATTTTCCCAGTACGGTTCATGGGTCAGCTCCGCCTCGTTCCTCCTTAAAGCCCGTTGCAGTTGGTCCATCTCCTGAAGGAGATCGGGGGTAAGGGTTGGAGGAGGAGATCGCTCCCAAACGCCAAGCTCCCTCTCCAGTCCCACCATCTGCGTCTGGAGGGCCTGTAGCTCCGCTTGTTGTCGCTGAATCTGCTGATAGAACGCTTCTTTGGACGGAACGTCTTGGGAAAGGGAGGAGGGAGGAGATGGGGACACTCTTGGAGAGTCTCTGGTTGGTTTATCAAACCTTTTTACACGTGTTTGCGGTGAAGCGGAGGGCCCCAGATTAAAAGTAAGAGCCTTTCTTGGCTCTCTGTGTTTGGGGGGCTCTGGATCTGGGGCAATGGGCAAGGGAGGCACTCGACCTTTGTCTGCAGGTTCGCTGCTCGAGGGGCCAGTGCGACGAAGGATGAATTGGACTTCATTGCCCAACTGGCCCAGTTTGGCGAGCGACTCCAGTGGGCGTTCATTAGCCACAAGCTGCCGTTCCTTATCCCTTAATTTCTGGATGAGTACATAGCGACCTGTTTGCCCTGGAGGGCAAATAAGGGCAAACATTAAAATATGAATACACTGTGTTCCAAAAGCAAAAAGAGTAAAGATAATCCATAGCTTACCAATGGCCTGGGCTAGAGCTATGACTACATCCTGACAAGACGTCTTTTCAGATAGGCCACATACTACACGTGGAACGCCATCCACCCACACCTTCAGCTCCATGACTGAGTGAAAGTCAACGAGGAGTGTGTCTACATGACATTGCTCTGTTGAAGAGATAAGTGAAGAACAATTACTTGACAAATTTACAGAATAAATGCACTTAAAAGCTCACAAATTTGACTAGATATTAGTTTTTCCCTTAGAAAAAAATCTCTTGCTTAATTATGTTAGTTTGTGAATACCTCAGTAACTACTCAGTGGCAAGACATATTTATGGTTGATGAAGTGAGAAAATGAAAAAAATAAAAAAAATACTAGTTATGTGTCATTGGTGATCTTAATAAAGATTTGAAGATGTGTTGTTAAGCACTGATGTTTCTATTTTCTAAAGCCATTTTTAAAAAGCTTGCAAAAGTAAGCAGAAAAAGTCTGAATGTGATACTTTTTTACTAGTCATCACATACATTAGCGTAATCTAAACTTTGATAAGTGAGCAGTTTCCTATATATAAGCATTAAACCATTGCAATGTAATAATCAATAAGTCATTTTTAAAGATGACTAAACAAGAACAATCCATTATTTTAAAACTGAAGTGACTAAGCAGCCCTTTAAACCAGGAGCTTTATGTAATATTCCTTTATGTGATATTTGTTCATTGCAATTGATGACACCAGTGCAACTCACCAAATAGTAAAATAGGAGACACACCTTTTGTGTAGTGATACATTCAGAAAGTGTTTTGGCGCTTGAATGTAAGAAATGCTGCTGTACAGGTCTGAAAACACTGCGGCACATGCCACAGAAACAAGTGATAAGTGACGTTATGTGACGTTGTTGCTGTTATTGTGTAGCACCGTTTGTAAAGACCTTCACAACACATTTCTGATGTTGTGTGTTAAAACACTAATCAAAAAGAGGTTCACTAT